>JAASAY010000167.1:0-49006 GCA_014822085.1 Fusarium stilboides
TTTTTTTTATTATATCATTAATAAATATATATTTATCTTTATATTTACCTAAGATTTTATAAATTTTATCTATATTTTCTTTATATAATAAAAAATAACGTTTTGCTATTAATTTTTTACTTATTTTTTTATTTATTTTTAAATATTTTTTTTTTAATACATTTTTTTCTCTATTTATAGTATATAGCGTAATTATTGCTTTATTATTAGTATGTTTAATTTCGGCATTACTTACATGTATTCTTCTTAATAAATTACGTCTTCTTTTTAGTAATATAAATTTAGATCCTGTATATTTATGATCTTTAAAATATAAATTAAAATAACCTTTTATTATTTTATTTATATTTATATCATTAACAGGTATATTCTTTAATGTATTTTTATTATAAGAATATATAGTATTCTTTCATTCTTTAGAAAATGAAGGTAAATATTTGGTTATTCCTATATCACCTATTTTTTTCTTTAAAAGTATGGTTTTAGATTGTTTTAAATTATTATTATAAATTTTCGAGCTTGCGCCCTTAGAGTAAGCAGCAAAGCTGCCTCCTGCGTTCTGTGCTTCGTCTCTAACAATTTTATTCATTTTTATAAACATTTATTCTTTCTTTTATTTTTTTTTTTATATATATATAATAATAATGTTGGGTGTAAAAAAGGATTATTGTTTAGCTTGCTATTTCATATGAAATTAGCAAGCTGTGCATATAACTCACCTTATAGTCGTTGAACGTCTTTATCTTATAATTTATGCTAAGATAAATTTCGCTTCAAATTTACATAGCGAACTTTATAGGTCCCGCATAAGTAATTTTTGAAATTAACCCAATATATTATTAATTATCCTTATTTCTCTGCATTAGGGCGCTTCCTCGCACCCTATGCTGTGAAATAAAATATTAAAGGACAAACATCCCTAGCGTAGCTTTTCCAATAATCCAAGATCTTTCCTTGTTGCATCTTGTGATCCTATGCCCTGCTTACGCAACTGTAAGATTTGTTGATAATCAAACAGTAAGGCAAGATTTAGCCGTTGAGCTTTTTAGATAATTAAAACATAACTATTAGAGTATAGCTAGATAGCCAGTCTTAATAGTTAAAAAATATTAGTGTAGCTACTATATCCTAAAAGGATATAGCAGAGCTTTCTTAATATTTTTATTATCTCTAATTTCTATATAGTGAAAATCCTACCTTTTTTTAAATATATATACAACGAATGTACATATAAATAATTTTATATGATTAAAAATAGTTAAACTACCTTAAATCGCAAACAAAATAATTATAAATTATTAGACACTCCTGTTTACTCTTTACAGGGTCTGTGCCCCACATAAACTGTCCCCTAGCGATAGTTCCTTACCAAAGGGTACTTATCTTACTTCTGCAAGCGATCCCTAACTTGCTGGCGGGACGTAGTCCTCGCCAGAACGAAGTTAGGAATAGCGCAAGCGTGAAATATTTTTGATGATAAGCTGAACTAGGTTGATTTACTACTATGAGCTGGAATGCATACTTCCTTCAGCCTTCAATGAAAACTGACGGCAAGCAGCAGCCAACCCATAATCCTAAACCAATTCATTCATATGAAAAAAAAATAAAGGATTCTCATTGTCATAATGGTCAATTACCTTATAATCTGAAAATTGTTTATCATACTCTATAATTAGTGACAGTAAAGCTGCATAGGGTCTTCTCGTCTAACTAGAGGTAAACTGTATCTGCACAGCTATTCCAATTTCACTGAGTCAATCATAGAGACAGCTGTTGTATCGTTACATCATTCATGCAAGACCGCATTTAACGGCCAAGGCATTTCGCTACCTTAGGACCCTCACGTTAAGGCCGCCTTTAACCGGGGTTTCCGTCAACATCAAATATTAGTATATTTAATTATCTCTGTTAACCAGCCGGCACCGGGCAGACATCACACTCTATACTTAGATTTTTAATCTTTCAGCAAAGTGCTGTGTTTTAATTAAACAGTCGTACAACACTATTTCATGCTTCTTCCTCTTTACCTGATATTAATCAAGAATAATGAGCTCTCCTTATCCCGAAGTTACGGTAGTCAATTTGCCGAGTTCCTTTATGATTGTTAGCTCATTTACGCCTTCGTATTCTCTACTAGCTTACTTGTTTCAGATTCTAGGTACGGTTACTTTTCATTTATAGCTATAGCTACTTCTGTGAAGATAACCATAGCATTAATAAATTTATTACTATTTTTCCAGTACATTTTTCACTTAAAATGTCGTCCTTAGTAAAAAAGATTATCTCATCGTTTAAATCTTTAGATAATATAAACTTAGAGGCCGTTACTTAATTACATCCATAAGCTTTAGGCGGAAAATTTTCTTTTAGTTACTCATGTCACCATTATCACTTGAGTTAAATTATTATAATTTCATTTAAAAAATAAAAATCTTAATTTAGCTCAACGTTCTGCTACCCCATTTAATTATAATTAAATTATATAATAATATGGACAAGGTTTCGGTATATTGTTTAGATCCGATAAATTTTCGATGCTTTTAAAACTTAACAAGCGCTCTGTTACGAGGTCATAAAATTATGGCTGCTTCTAAGCCTATCTCCTTGTCGACTTTAATAAAAACCTTCTTAATTTCACTCAACTAATAATTTAGGAACCTTAACTCTTGTTCTGGGCTGTTTCCCTTTTGACATACAACCTTATCATTCTATGTCTGATGATTTAAGATATATCTTTGCCATTCCGAGTCTACATACTCACTGATAAAATCTTCATGATCCCCCAATTTGTACAAAATAAAACATGAGCATAGCTTGCGAGCTTTCGCCGAGCAAGCTAAGCCTTATGTCTTGTCTGAGATTAAATTCTGTACCTGCTAAGATATTATACTTAAATTGCCTACTGTTATAGGTTTCGCAGAAAACCAGCTATCCTGGTCAGTATTGTCTTTCACTACACCTACCATAATTCTTCGGATATTTATGCTACAATATTCCGTTCGGACTTTTATAATCCTGATTATGGTAAAATCACCAGGCTTCGGGTCTAACTTTAGACACTTACCGTTATTTTAACGCTCGGTTTAACTACGTGTAATCTCGCATCTAATGTTAACTTGGTGACCCATTATGCAAAAGGTACGTTCTAACTTTTTTATTTTTCCGAACTGCTTATAAAATTACTGTTTTTGTTTTGGTTCCCTCACGGTACTTTTCACTATCGCTTATATATTATATTTAGCCTTTGAGGAAGGTTCCCCATTTAATTTAAACAGTTTATCCACCATTTGACTTTCTAGGCTAGTCTATTTTAGCTCACGCTAATCATAGAATCTCTTTTGATTTCTTTTCCTAAAGTTACTAAGATATTTCAATTCACTTCGTTTATTATTAGATTTCTCTTAGAGTTAATATAATTATAGGCTTGTCGAACAAGCCTATTTATATAAATAAATCTCTTTAATATATAGCTTAAATTCTACAATAATTTCTTTCCATACTTATATAATTTAGAAATTAAAATTTCTAAATTACATTTATAATTTATATATCCAAATTTATTTTTTGAGTAGCTTGCTAGACTCCATATCCTCGCGGCAGTTAAGCCTGCCGGAATCAGGAGTCATATTCTGCGAATTAGCAAGCTCGTCTAATTTTATTTTATTTATGTATCTTTTTATCTCTAATACTTCTAAAATTCATCGGATTATTATGATTCGAACATAACTAGTCTTCGTCCCAAACGAAGTGCCTACCCAAGCCGGCCCTAATCCGTAAAAAAAACAAGAGTACTTGGACTTGAACCAAGAATTTGAAGGTTGAAGCTTCCTATTTTGCCAATTAAACTACACTCTTCAGAGAATATCCGATTTGAACGGATGTGGCTAGAATATAGCCTAATAAGACTCAAGCTTACCGCCTTAAACCACTCGGCCAATTCTCTTTAATTCCTCAGCGAATCGAACGCTGATATCATTCTTATCAAAAATGCACTCTACCGTTTAAGTTAAGGAATCCTGAAAAATGAAGGATTTGAACCTTCAACTTATTGTGTGTAAAACAATCGCTCTACCATTGAACTAATTTTTCTTTATTCTAGCATAAGAGAGGGAACTGGTGGCGAACGAAGTTCGCCACCAGCGAGCTTCTATTTCTCCTGCCTGCCTATTCGTGCGAAGCGAATCAGGATAGATGGCTGCCGCGCATCCTTAGCTAGTTTTATTATGTTGGAGGGAGTTCTAGCTAACTTCGTTCTAAACGGAGGAGCTTGCGCGCCTTCGGACGCTAGCTTCCTCTAGTCTTTACCTTTTATAGTAATTATTATTGCACCAACCATAGCTAATAATAATATAAAACTAGCCATGAATATTCACATATTGTGACTTGTATATAATATATGTCCTATCGTTGCAGTATGTCCTGTCTCGGCCATATTATTATCTCAACTATTACTTGAGACAAACATAACATTGGCATTTGTAAGGTCTATATTTTTATTAATATAATTTAAAATATCGCTAAATTTATTTCAAGGTAAATAATACAGTATAGTATTTAATTTACTACTATAATTATTTAATATCGCCATGTAATAAGGTAGTATTTGAAATATAGTAAAATTTGAAAGGATTGTAATAAATAAACCTAAAGATACACTGTTTCTGTTATTACTTTGTAATTCACTTGTTCTTATATTAATTAACATTAAGATAAATAAAAATAAGATAGAAACTGCCCCTATATAAACTATTAAATAAGATAAACCTATAAATGTAAGACCTATTAATATTAAATATACTGATATATTTGCAAATAAACCTATTAGAAATATTACTGATACAATAGGGTTTTTATTTATTATTATTAAAATTCCGCAGAATAAAGCCGTTATACTTATTATATCTAGAGTCCCTATTGAATACCCATTCGAGAAAATCTCAGGTATAGCTAGAAGTTGATAATACATTGTATTTTTTATATTTATATTAACCTAATATTTAGGATAGCAATAAAATTATATCTTGCCCTTTAGCTTGCAGCATAGTTTTAGCTTGCGAACGAAGTGGCTCGCTTACTACTTAAGATGCTACAATGCGGCCAGAAGCAGCATTCATAAGCAAACTAAACCTAAGGAGGGCGCTTCGTTCAAGGGGCGCCAAATGGGCTCCTCTTCGTTCGGCGAAGCTCTTCGTTCTAGCGAAGCTAGCCCTACTAAAGCTAACTATAGTAGACTTTTCTTATATATTATGCTGCCTGCCTGCTTGACTAAAGCTATGCAAGAATATTTTATCAAATGATCTGCATCTGCAGCCTATCGCCCTAAAAAAGACTCTGATTTACTTTTTGCTAGCTTGTAACTGCCCCCCCTGTAACTTGCTATACTCCTAGCTTGCTTAGCAAGCTAGGAGATACAAGCACTTGGGAGCAGCAGGCATATTCTTCGAGAAGTAATGCTTCTCCTCCCCGTTCTGGGATATGAAGTAGAGCTTGCTGTGCGGCGCGAAAAGGGAACTTCTAGCTTGCGCACGCGAAGCTCTCCCTTGCCGAACGCCGACTAGCTGCAGTAATAGAGCTTTATAATTAATTAAGAACCTCAATAATACATAGATACGTATAAGAAAAGTCAAACTACATCAACGAAATGTCAGTATAATATTCCAGCTTCATAACCAAGATGGTGATGATCTGTTAAATGGTATGAATATATTCTTCATAAGGCCACTGATAAGAATATTGTACCTATAATAACGTGTAATCCGTGGAAACCTGTTCCGAAGAAGAAACATGTTCCAAATACACCGTCACTAATAGTAAAGGAAGAAACACTATATTCTACCCCTTGGAAAAAAGTGAAGATTAAAGCTAATAGAACTGTAAAGATAGAACCATATAAAGCTCCTTTTCTTTCTCCTTTTATTAATGAGTGGTGCGCATAAGTAATAGTAGCTCCACTAGATAATAAAATTACTGTGTTAAGTAATGGTAATTCAAATGGGTTTACAGGTTCTATACCCATAGGTGGTCATTGAGCTCCTAATTCTACAGTAGGTGTTAATGCACTATGAAAGAATGCTCAAAAGATAGCTACAAAAAATAAACCTTCGGATACTATAAATAGTATTACCCCTAGATTTAATCCTTTTTGCACTGCTAATGTATGATTTCCTAAGTATGTACCTTCTGCTATTATATCTCTAAATCAGAAAGACATAGATGCTACTAATGTAATTAATGATAAATAAAACACTATATAGCTATTATTAAACAAGTGCATTGATAATGCTCCATTCACTGTTACAGCGAATAAAGAAATACTTGTATATAATGGTCACGGAGAGGGTGATACTAAATGAAATGGATGATCTTGAAAATTACTTCTTATTAAGTTTGTCATATTTTATATTTATTTTAAATTTTTTTTTTACAGTTTTGTATACACATTAAAAGCCCCTAAGATGAATCGAACATCTATCATAATATTAACAGTATTATGCTCTACCGTTGAGCTATAGAGGCGTGACGGAACTTCGTTCCTACTTAAGCTGGCTAGTGAAGCCTAGACGGCAGGCTAACTTCGTTCCTGAACGAAGTTAGCGCTGCGGACGAAGTTGCCTCTTCGTTCTAAACGAAGCTTTCTAGCATGCGCACTCGCTAAAGCTCGTTTATGTATGCGAGCTTTCCTGCTACTAAGCAAGCTCGCTTCGCTACTACGGAAAAGAGGTGAATCGAACACCTAAATGTATAAAACATAATACTTAGCAAATATCTTACCCTACCTATGGAAACTTTTCCTGCATAGGCTACTCTAAGAAAGCCTATGAAATAACGAGGAGGCGTAGCCACCTATTTCTCCTGCCTGCCTATTCGTGCGAAGCGGATCAGGATGGATGGCTGCCGCTATTCGTGCGTAAAAATGGAGTTTGAGCTTCGCGCCGCGCCGCGAATCAGGAACTTCTCCTGGATGGCTGCACGCAGAAATAGCAAACTACTATACGAATTAGATCAGAATCGAACCGACATCTACTTCCGTGACAAGGAAGTCCTTTACCTATTTAAGTTACTAATTCTAGGAGACAAGAGATTCGAACTCTTAAAAGCAATAGCTATTGAGTTTACAGCTCAACCCTTCTTACCAATAAAGGAACCCTCCTTTATATAATATATAGATATTATATATTTTTATGGTTAATATTAATTAATCCCGTGCAACTTCCACTACACGAACCGTATTTCGACTTAACACTAATTAGAGCCACGCATACGAAGATTCCCAATAAAAGAATATATATGAGCGAGCTTGCTTATTCGCAGAATCAGCGCCCTACGTATAAAACCTATTTGTTTTTTTTACTTGTTACTAAGAAAGCAAACTTATTGCGCATGCCCCTTTCAGCATGTGACGAGTGGTTAGTACCAATCCAAGGTCTATTCACCGTGACATGGTGATTCACGATTACTAGTAATTACTTATTCATATAGTCGAATTTCAGACTACAATCCTTAAAATTTATATCCTATTTTTTGAGATTAGCTTAAATTCACATTTTTGCATCTCTTTGTTTAGGAATATGTGGCACGTCTATAGCCCACAATATCAAGGCCATGATGACTTGTCTTTGTCCCCTTTATCTTTCCAAATTTCCAGGACTGAATGCTTTATCGTAAATAAAAAAAATAAAGCCAGGGATTACGTTAATTTCATGGAAACCACAGTTTCACAACATTAACTGGAAACAGCCGTGCAACTCCTGTAATAAAATTATTCAAATTGTGGTAAGGTTTTTCGTGGATCATCGAATTAAACAACATACTTCACTACTGGTGTCAGAAACGGTCTAGTGATTTCAGTTCCTGCGTTGCCACATTACTCTTGAGGTGAAATGCTTACACTTTCATTTATAGACCAAATAATTTTTAATGTATAGTCTATAGCTTTAACTTGCTACAGCCTATAAACATTAACTATTAATCTAACCTATGGCATTCATCATTTACTGCAAAGACTACTTGGGTATCTAATCCTGTTTGTTCTCTGTGCCTTCGTCCTTCAACGTCAGTTTCTACATAGAGGGCTGCCTTCGCCTTTACAGAGTCCCTTTGGTATCACAGAATTTCATCTCTCCTCCTCAAGTACTGCCCTCTTACATAAAACTCTAGTCAAGTACTAACATTTTATAAGCTATATTGACCGTCTGGGTACCCTTTAAACCTAATTAAGATGAATAACACTAGTCTCTTACGTATTACCGCGACTGCTGGCACGCAATTAGTCAAGACACGATATATATACTGTCATTATCAATATATAAACAAAGCTTCATTCAATTCTAATAAAATCTACTAGAATGGGTCGGTACCAGCCCATGTATATGACTTGTCCTTTTTATATAACTTGGACTATTCCTATAAAAGGAAATGTTATATTACTTACCGGAAGAAAATCGGTAAAAAAAAGACTTGTCCATAGACTGGACTCCCATACTATTAGACTTGCCACTTCTCCAAGTTGCCAGTTCAGCCGTTAGGCCATTGACCAAGATTCCTCACTGCTGTACTAACTTGCATTGGGGTTTTTTCAGACCCAATGTGGTCGATCAACCTTTCAGATTCGACTACGAGAGTTTAAGGCTAGTTAAGTCATCACCTTAACTACTACCTATCTCGAAGATATTTATTATCCTCTTAAAGCAGACACTAATGAAACCATGCTACTATAGCTAAGCCTTCTCCTAAACTTAGCTTTAGCGCCGGTCTCGGTCCTTTATTTATTATGAAGGATTTACCTCCGCTTTAAGGCCGGCGAAGAATATCATTATACTCACCTGTACACCACTTTTTAATTTATCAATTAAAACGTACGATTAGCATGTGTCAAGCACTTGGACAGCATTCAATCAGAGCCATCACCAAACTCAACTTTTATTTTTTTGATATAGAACTATTCATATATCACTAATGGATCTAAATCCATTTACTAAGGAAAAAAACTATAAGCTATATATTGTTGATATACACTAAAACATATACTTTTCTATAAAATGCCCCACGCTCGCTATTTTTCATATAAATTATATAAATAATTTTGTATTATTTTCTTCTTAGAGATCACATAAATTTATTTAATTTCCTGGGAGCAAGCAAATAGATTTTGCTTGTTATACTTCTTAACTTGCTATTTCTGCTATAGTGCGACGGTGGCGAACTTCGTTCGCGAAGCTCGCCGCCGTCGTATAGCGACGAAGTCGTCAGAAAACGAGCTCCTTAGGATAAATTGTTATTGTTGTTTATAACTTTCCTCAAAAATAAACACTTAGTACTATTTACTAGCTACCACTTAATAAAGTGTGCAGCGCGTATACCGAACGAAGTTCGGTATCAGAAGAGGGGGGGGGCGAAGCTCTCCTGCCTGCTTGCGGGACGTAAACTTCGTTTACGTCCTCGCCCAAAGTAGAGCTTGTATTCCATAGCCGGCAAGCGTCGCCAGCTAAAAGCTAGTAATATTCATATACCTAACTTCATTCAGGGGGGCGCCGAAGGGGCTCCTCTTCGTTTAGAACCAAGTTAGCCAGAATAAGTCGCCACCAGCCCCCTGGAATTTGAATCAGAAGCTCGCAAGCTAGCAACAAATATTAATGTAAATCTAAACCATCTTTTATATATGAAGAAGATAATACTACAAACACTTGTGCTTGAATAAATGCTATTGCTAATTCTAAACCTGAAAAGGCTATAATAAATAATAAAGGTATTAATCCTAAAATGAAGAATATAAAACCAGAATTCATTATATTATAAACAAAACCACTTAATATGCTTAATAACATGTGACCCGCAGTTATATTAGCAGCTAATCTTAACCCTAATGATACATTTCTAGCTAAATATGAAATAAATTCAATAGTAACTAATAAAGGTAAAAGAGCTAAAGGACAACCAGCAGGTACTAATAAAGAAAAGAATTTTAGACCGTGTTTTTGGAATCCTAATATAGTTGCACCTAATACTATTGTGAAACTAAGAGCAAATGTTAATGCAAAATGGCTTGTAGAAGCAAAGCTATAAGGTACCATACCTATTAAATTATTTATTAATATAAATATAAATAAAGTATATATAAATGGGAAATAAATTTGACCATTTTTAGGGTTTATTTGATTTGTAACTATATTATGTATAGTTACGTATAAAGATTCTTGAGCTATTGATCAGTTATTACTAACTAATTTATTATAGTTAGTTGAAACTATGCTTAAAACTAATATAATTAAAGCTCCTATTGTTAAGTATAATCCTATGTTAGTTAAAGATAAATGTAAGTTACCACCTAAAACTTCTAAATTTAATATGTCTCTTATTTCAAATTGATCTAAAGGACTTCTTATTTCTTTAGCTTGCGCTAAGAATAAATTTTGTTTTTCTATAGAAAACATCTAGTAGTATTATTACTACTATAATATATAAATCTTTAAAAAGCTAAATATTTGCAAAATAGTAGTGCGGCGGCTAGCTTCGCTAGAACGAAGTTGCCTCTTTTAGCTTGCGCACGCGAAGCTCCTCTTCGTTGAGGGGGGCGCCGAAGGGGCTCTCCCGCCTAACTTCGTTCAGCAGAAAACTTCATATCCCGCCGTTTGAGACGGCGGGGTCAGAAGCATTACTAGCGATAGAAGCTCATATTTATTTTACTCTATGGAGGGGGTTCTATTTCTAGAAGCTCGCCCTTATTTTTTTATAGTATTTTTATAAAGATATAGAAGCTAGCAGAAATAAGCATTAATATATATTATATTTTATTAATAAACATACGTGATAAGAATAAACGTACTATTCTTGGTAAGATATATTTAGATAATACGTATAAAATAAATACTATTATAGCAAAAGCAAATACTATTTCATTCATGTAATAAAAAGGTACTAATTGTGGCATATTTATTTTTTGTAATTGTAATTATAATACGTGCACACAGCGTCACTCGTAGGTAAGTAAAAAGTATATAAACACTGGCTGGCTATTCGTGCCTGCCTATTCGTGCGAAGCGAATAAGGATGGCGGGCTATGAAGCTCTACTGCGGAAATCATCTCGCTATGAAATCTTCGCCGCCGCAGAGATCGGCTACGCCGAACGAAGTTAGCCTAGCCCTAGAATGCAGCCAGTAGCTGGTAAAGCTAACCTTTGTTTATATACTATATATTAAACTATTCATAGAATAATCTAATACGTTTAAAATTAGAGAAGGATATACACCTAATATAACTGTAAATAATACTAATATAAATAATAAAATAAATTCTCTTTTATTTACATCGTATATACTTTCTTCTAAGAATCTAGTGAAAGAACCTCCGAAAGATATTCTATTAAACATATATATAGTGTAGGCTGCAGAAAATACTACAGAAGAACAAGCGAAAACACCTAATACAGGTAATCTTTCTATTATACTATAAAGTGACATAAATTCACCTACGAAATTTAAAGTTAATGGAGCACCACAATTACCTAAAGCTAATATAAAGAATAATATAGCAAATATAGGCATTAATTGAGTAATTCCTCTATAAAAATATATAAGTCTAGTACCTGTTCTATCGTATAATATTCCACCTGCACATATAAATAAACCACTTGATACGAACCCATGGGCTAAACCTAATATCACACTTCCTTCTAATCCTTGCATAGTATTACTAAATACTCCTATTAAATAAACTGAAGCATGACAGACTGAACTATATGCTATTAGTTCTTTTACATCAGTAGTTCTTAGTGTACTAAAACTAGCATATATAATTGTAATTACCGCTATAGTAAATACAACAAAAGTATAATCTAAAGATGCTTTAGGTAATATAGGTAATATTAATCTAAATACACCATATAAACTTAATTTTAATACAATTGCCGCTAATACAATACTTCCACCTAAAGGAGATTCAACATGAGCTTTTAATAATCAATTGTTTAAAAATATTGTAGGAGTTTTTACAGCAAATGATATAAATATTCCTATAAATAAGAATATTTGAGTTTTATATTCAAAATTTAGTTTAAATAAAGTATCAAAATCTGTACTACCCATTATAGATGATGTGCTTAAAATCGATAATAGTAAAAACAAAGAACCTCACAGTGTATATAAGAATAAATAGTAGCTCGCGCTTACTTTATTATCTGATCCGTATAGACCTATTAATATAAATAAAGGAGGTAATATACTTTCGAAGAATATATAAAATGACATTATATCTAATGTCATAAAAACGGCTAATAACAATGTTTCTAATAATAACATAATTATTAAATAAGATTTTACATTTTCTTTTATAGAGTCTCAATTTGATAATAATGCTATAGGCATTATTATTGTTGTTAATAATATAAAATATATAGAAATTCCATCTACACCTAAGTAAATATCGAATAATTGTACATTGTAGTGTTCTTGTACATACTGAAATTGATTTGTACTGTTATTAAATAAAATAAACATAACTAACGATATAATTAAATTTATTATACTACTAGCTAACGCAATGGTTTTAGTATATAACTCTGAATTTTTTTTATATGATCCTATACTAGCTACAACTATTGTACCTAATACAGGTATTGTAATTAAAGAGGATAATAACATATAGATTAAATAAAGCTCCTTCTGGAGATATCATTCAAATAATTAACTTCTGTCCGCCTATATACATGTGTTTCATGGCCTTAAAGATAAGAGTGTATACTAGCTAGCATGCTACAAGCTCTACTACATACCATTGCTATATAGACTAGCTCTATAAAAATAGATTTGTTATGCTCCATATTCCTGCTACTAAAGAATCTAGGGTGTATATATAGCCAAGCAAACTAGGGACTACAGGAGTTGCACCTGATCAAGGCGTAAGTTCGACCTCATTCTATGCGGTTAGTCCCTTTATTAGAGTAGGCGGCGTAATGCGCAAGCTAGAAGGCTCGCGAAAAAAAAATTCATTTTTTTTTAGCCGGCTCTAAAACTCTAATTTTTATATATATAATTTGTATAGCCCCTGCGTAGCAGGATGCTTCGTAGAATACTGCAAACTCGCTAGATAGTAAAACTGAATTATTATAATACTACTAGTATAACTTATATATGTGCGGCTGGTGGCTATGAAATACAAGCTCTACTTTGGGCGAGGACGAAAACTTCGTTCTAGCGTAGCTAGTCCCCGCAAGCGCATTCGGAGAAGCTAAACTTTAGACTATTGTAAGAATCAGTAGCTAGCCTAAACGCGTGCAGCCTTCGGAGAAATAAAGCTAGAGAGCGAAAACTTCGTTCTAGCGTAGCTAGCCCTCCTCTTTACTGATTCCTCCGAAGGCAGCGTGCTGCCTTCGGAGAAATAAAGCTAGAAGATCGTTCGGAATACGCGCTACTAAAACATGTTCACATTTACTACAGTTATTCCAAATATATATAATAAACAAGGAATTAATATTATAAAAGCAAATAAAATAGGTAATAACACAGTTCAACAGAAAGACATTAATTGGTCAAATCTAATTCTAGGGAAAGAGGCTCTTACCCAGATAAAAATAAATATCATTATTGAGCTTTTTATACCTAAAGTTATACTATGTAAAAAGCCATCTACAGAAGAACTAGTTAAAATTTCTCTTAATTTAAAATATTCTAAAGATGTAATTCACTTTATATCAAAAATATAAGCATATATATAATTTAATAAGTCAAATCAATATACAATGTCAAATTCTAATAAATAACCACCTAAAAATAAAATACTAGTAAATATACACATTAATACAATACTAGCATATTCAGCTAAGAAGAAAAAGACAAATATTACTGCAGCGTGTTCTGTCATAAATCCACTTACCAATTCAGATTCAGCCTCTGCTAAATCAAATGGTGCTCTATTAGTCTCTGCCACAGAACCTATAAAGAATATTATTAATATACATAATAGAGGTAAAGCTAATCATACTATTTTTTGGAATTGTACATTTATATTTAAATTTAAGCTATTAGTTATCATTATTATTATTAATAATACAGAACTTAACACTAATTCATAACTAATTAATTGAGCTGTACTTCTTAAAGACCCTAAGAAAGCATACTTACTATTAGCACTTCATCCAGCAAGTAAAATACCATAAGTAGCTAAAGATGAAACAGCTAACATATACAATATTCCTAATTCCATATCACCTAATGATAGACCAGGACCGTAAGGAATAACTGCATAACCTAATAAAGCAAATATTAATGTCACTATAGGTCCTAAGAAAAATAGTATTAAATTAGCTTGTGTAGGAGCTACATATTCTTTTAAGATTAATTTTAAAGCATCTGCAAATGCCTGTAATAGACCATAGTATCCTACTGCGTTAGGACCAAGTCTTCTTTGCATACTTGCCATAGTTTTTCTTTCCGCTACAGTTACATAAGCTACCACTAATAAAGCGGGTAACATTAATATTATATTTTCAATTATTGAAATAATAGTAGCAGAATATTTCATTTTTTTTTATTTTTAATTATCTTTCTCTGTTAATGTGTGCTAGCTTGCTAATACCTTTAGCATGGAATAAGCAAGCTAGCTATGTTTTGTTTAATCTTATAATATTAATAATACTAAATTATTGCCTAGTACGGCAGTTTGGCAGATAAATTGACCAACTATAATGCGAAGCATTATGTAGATAACAAAGTTCGGCAGGCGAGTATTTCATAGTAAACGAAGTTTTCGTCCCCGCAGCCGAACGAAGTTAGCCGCCAGAGGGAGAGATTTTTACTCCTGAAGAGCTTGCTTAACGAAGAGCTTGCGCCGGCGGCAGAGGGAATTCCAGCTAGCCAGCCTTCATATTAATGTTTATAAGAAGTATTTAATCTATTAAATTCATTAACTTTATCTAGTATTTGCGAAGTATAATTAACATTTTCTTTCTTTAATTTACCTTCTATTTCTAATCCTTTCTGTAATAAATCATTTATTTCTTGACCACGTGTTGTTATTAAACGATCAATAATACTTATTCTTCTACTAAATTTTTCAGCATCAGTATCCGACATAGTACCAGGAACATCTAATGACATATTACCCCCTGCATCAGTTATAACATTTATATTATTAGTCAATATTATATTGTGAAATTGACTTATGAAATCAGAAAGTTGAGGTAATAGTTCATTAATCTTTGAAGTTATTTCTGTAAGCTCTACCGGTGAAACCATACTTTTTAAAGGAAGATCCACAAAGGCATGAGGTCTAGGTATATCTATATCTTTATATAATAAAATATTAATTAATTTTTGCATATTTTTTTGTAATTGTAATTATAATACGTGCACACAGCGTCACTCGTAGGTAAGTAAAAAGTATATAAACACTGGCTGGCTATTCGTGCCTGCCTATTCGTGCGAAGCGAATAAGGATGGCGAGGACGAAGTTTTCGTGCCTGCCTATTCGTGCGAAGCGAATGAGGATGGCAGGCTATGAAGCTTTACTGCGGGGGGGGAAATACGACTGCCTAACTTCGTTCAGCAGCCAGAACGAACCGCCGTAGACTGGCTGAAGGTTATTCGAATAATCAATAGCCGCGCCCTCAAGCTAGGTGGATGCAGCCAGCCAGCAGCTGGTAAAGCTAATACTTGTTTATATACTATATATTAAACTATTCATAGAATAATCTAATACGTTTAATTTATTGCTATAGTTTTATTGCAACATAGGAATGCTGCTTCTATGCTTCTGTGCTATCCTCCTCCTGGCAGCAAAGCACAGAAGAGGCTAACACTTAGCATAAAATATATCACAGCTTTAGCTTTTAGCTTGCAGCTTTAGCTTTTAGCTTGCAGCTTGGCTAATTACTGCTGTGAGTCTTCTAATTTCTCCGCCACCTTAGGCGGCGGCAGAAATAGGACAAGTTATAAAGCTAGGTATTAAATATTATGATTTAGAAGCAAAAATAGCCGATAAAAAAATTTTTTATTGATTTAATAGACTACTTATTATCTATATAGTATATAGTATAATTATATACTGTATCTCATCTTAGGGTCGAACTAAGATCTAAATATTAGAAGTATTCTGCTCTGCCATTGAGCTAATGAGACTTTAATAATATCTAGCAATATCTCGCAATCTATCCTACGAGATTTAGTTTATATATACTAAGTGTGTAGCGTAATGCTTCTGATCTGTAGCGATATGAAGAGGGGGGCGCCGAAGGGGCTCTCGTTCCCGCCTCGCTACACACTATTCAAGCTACTTATTCGCGGTTTACGCACGCACGAATAGTCGCCTTTAATTCCTAGCTAAAACTAGCAGAGAAGGGGGGGGGTGAAGTGAAGCTCGCCTTAATCTTAATAGCGAGCTTGCACTTCGTATAATAACTTCTAGCTTACTGGCTGGAAGCTTCGCCAGCAGTAGTCGCTAGATCCGCGCATACATAGACGAGCTTTAGCGAGTGCGCATGCTAGAAGAAAACTTCTCCTGCCCGGCTAACTTCGTTCAGGGGGGGGTAAACTTTGTTTACGTCCTCGCCAAAAAGCTTGCTGAACGAAGAGCTTGCTTAACGAAGAGCTTGCGCCGGGATGGCTTCTCGCGCAGCCGTCTATCCATGATGAGCTTGCGCCTCCAACAATGGGGCTGGCTTCGCAGGAACAAGTATTATAAATAGTAAAAAAAATTTTTAATATCTAAATGAGTAGGCGGCGAAATTATGCCGGCGAACTTTGTTCGCGAAGCTCCTCTACGTTTTTATTTCTCCGCCGCCTTAGGCGATGGCAGAAATAAGTTTTAATTTAACTTTGTAAAGGTAGACTTACAAAAGCGTGAGGTTTAGGTGGGCTTGATAATCCTCATTCTAAACTAGTGTAACTTCTATTTAAATTAGCTTGTAATACGTCAGTGTAGAATCCTGGAGTTAATCAAGGATTTCTAGAGGCCACTTTTCCTTCTACTAATTGTGAATATACAATATATAAGAATAATCAAGCAGCTATTACACTTACTATAGAACCTATACTACTGATTAAATTTCAACCTGCAAAAGCATCAGGATAATCACTAATTCTTCTAGGCATTCCTTGTAAACCTAAGAAATGTTGAGGGAAGAATGTAAGATTAACTCCGATGAATAAAAGTCAGAATTGAACTTTAGCTAAATTTAAGTTATAATTTAGACCTAATATTTTAGGTATTCAGAAGTATCATCCGGCAAACATTGCGAATACCGCACCCATACTTAATACGTAGTGGAAATGCATAAATTTTATAAAGCTTGCACCTCCTATTTAAAAAATTTATTAGAGCTGACGCCCTCATATACTAAATATTATCATAGTCAGTCCGTTAAATAATCTTTTTGTAACATAAAAAAATTATAGTCATCTAAATACTGATCCGCATGCGTTTGGTACATTTTAGATTCATCTAGAAAACATTGATGTAATGCAACCTTACCTTCCCTAAGCATTATAGGTGCAATATTAGCTAAATTACTAGCGATATTTTGTGCATTATTATATTCCCTTAGACTATGCTCACTAAAATGACGAAAATATATCATATGTTTATAAGCTATCTTCTTAGTATTAAAATCCATCATAAAAAGTATTGAATCTGATATTTGTGGACTTAATATAACATTTACTTCTTCAATAACATATATAAAACAAGGATATAAATGAGGTCTTAAATATTCAAACAATTTATAATTTAGATAAATTAAACTTAAGTTATATAGTATAAATAACACTATATAAAGCACAAAATTCGAATTATAGAAAGATAAAACAAAAAGATTTCCAGGATATCTTACACAAAGAAATATTATAGGGAATATAATTATATGTTTTAAGAAATAAAAAAATATTAAATAAATTTTATAAATAGGAAGAGCTTGAGCCTCACATTTTGATGAAATATATCAAAATGTATAAAAAAAAATACAGAAATTTAGCTTAAAAGATTTTTTATTTAGCCAGGAGACTTATTCCTAGCTTGTGTATTCCTAATTAGGAATAGCAATAGAAATTAGCAAGTCTTACTAAAAAAAACCATATATGGTGGACTCTATCTTTACCTGTAATTAATTTATTATTTATTTTCAGATTGGCTAAGCCCCAAATGTTTGGTAACAAAAGGTACTTTATATCATAAAGGGTTATTATATTTAATTCAATTAATCATGAAATCTGAGTATATTTTATGTTCTATACTACCTTTAGGTGACGTTTGATATCCCCTAATTTCTATGAAAGGTTTAATTTTACTTACTCTGTAAAATTTAATATCAGAATATAATCGATTATGCATAAAGTAATCATATATAAATAACATACTATTAACATTTTGAAATTTAAAGGTTATAGATGAGAATTCTTTTTCAGCCACGGAGTGCTTGGCCGATCTTTTACGTTTAAGAGTAGTCGGTTTAGAATTTAATATAGTATTCTCAAAATTTAACTTGGAAGAATATTCATTATATTCAAATTCCAAATTACATTCTATTCTATTTCCAGCATAATTAAATACTATAGAACCGTCAGTATCTATTAAACCTGCATAATAAGGATCATATAATTTTATATTATAATCAGCTTCAATATAATCTATATTGTATAAAGCACAAGCTTCTTTAAAACTTGGTACTTTAAGTCTGATTAATCCATTAATATGTTCTAAAATATATTTCATATCTTCTTTTGTAGATACTATATATATTGAATAAGGTTTATTTTTATCTGCTCTAATTCTACCTATATGTAAATAATTTTGTATACGTGTTAAAATTCTAATATCTCTATTATGTAATTTTATTCTTATTTGTTTAAGAACTCTTTGTTTATAAATAGAATTTGTTCTAATATCAAAATTTCCATCCCCATCTATTATACCGGCAAATCAATTTCAAAATGTATAATCTTCAGTATCAGGTAACTGACGTGTAGTCTCTGAGAATCCTTTGCAGTTTTCTGCTGATTGTGTATTCATAAGTTTAGAACCTATTGCTATATTGTTGTTTTGACTATTTAAAAGAAAAATATTCTTACTAACATCTAATTTATAAAGATAAGCCGTATAAATAAATAGTAAACAATATGCAAATAATACAGTTTCCAGCATATAGTCAGTTGCAAAATAGTACTTAAAAGAAGATATACTATTCAGGCCCATTTGAGCAACTACGTAATAAGTATCGTGGAAAGCTATATCAAGTGATGCATTAGCTAATACAACTCCACTCAATCCTCCTATTGTAAACATAAATACAAAACCTAAAGAGAATAACATAGAAGGTGTCATTTTAATAGATCCTCCATAGCAAGTAGCTAATCATGAGAATATTTTTATTCCTGTAGGTACAGCGATTATTAATGTAGCAGCTGTAAAGTAAGCTCTAGTATCCACATCTAATCCTACAGTATACATATGATGAGATCATACTATAAATCCTAGTATTCCTATAGACATCATAGCATACACCATACCTATATAACCAAATATCGGTTTATTAGAATTAGTTGATATAGTTGTACTAATTATTCCGAAAGCGGGCACAATTAATATATAAACCTCTGGATGTCCGAAGAATCAGAATAAGTGTTGGAATAATATAGGATCACCACCACCGGCTACTTCAAAGAATGATGTATTAAAATTTCTATCTGTTAATACCATAGTTATACCTCCAGCTAATACAGGTAATGATAATAAAAGTAATACTGCTGTTATAACTACTGCTCACCCAAATAATGCTAATTTATGTAATCTTATTCCCGGTGTTCTCATATTAACAATAGTTGTTATAAAGTTTATTGATCCTAATAAACTACTTACCCCTGTTAAATGTAAAGTAAAAATAGCAAGATCTACACTTGGTCCACTATGACTTTGTAATCCTGATAGAGGAGGGTAAAGAGTTCAACCTGTACCTACTCCACCTTCAATAATAGCAGAAAACACTAATAATAATAAACTAGGAGGTAATAATCAGAAACTAATGTTATTTAATCTAGGGAAAGCCATATCGGGTCCACCTACCATTAAAGGCATTAAGAAATTACCAAATCCTCCTATTAATGCAGGCATAACCATAAAGAATATCATTAATATAGCGTGAGCTGTAATTACACTATTATATAATTGGTTATTAGAAATATATTGAACACCTGGTCCACTAAGCTCTAATCTGATTAAGACTGAAAAAGCTGTACCTAATAGTCCAGAGAAAAGAGCAAAGATTAAATATAGTGTACCTATATCTTTAGCATTAGTAGAATTAAATCATCTTTCAATACCCATAGACATTTGAGATCTCAATGCTAAACTAGGCTGGTGGGAACAACTTTCCTTATCTAAAGACAAAATTAGGAAATAATTATAGTACTTTTTGTGAACAAAATTTTCACTTAAAAATTATTAACTAATATTTTTAATTAATAATTACGAGCTATACGAAGCAGCATAACTTTATGCTAAATGTATAGCCTCTACTTCTGTGCAGCCGCCTTCGGCGGAGAAGTCGCGAGAACAAAGCTATGAAATAGGTGGCTGACTTCTAGCTTGCGCTACGAAGTCGCGAAGCTCCTTGGTTAAGCAAGCTCGAGCGAAGTAGAGCTTCTATTTCATAGCCGCCTCTTCTAGCTTGCGCACTCGATAGAGCTAAAAAGAATATGCGCCACTATAAATTAAGGTTATGTAATAACTGTTCTACAATCATATTATATTTTAATTCTAATGTATGAAGGCTGCTGCTTACCTTAATAAGAGCAGCCTACTTCAAAAAAAAAAATATAAGTGAATAATCATCACGTGGCAGAGGGAACTTATCCTCCGCAGGCTCGCGCTTCATACCATGAAGGCGAGCGAGGGATTCTGGCTAACCAGCCCTCGGATGCATATTCGCGGCGGCGACTTAGTTCGGCTATGCCGCCAGCCGAATTATTCAGTTATGGTTACTAGTGGTGCATAGACGGGGTCTATGCACCTCCTTCTAGCTTTTAGCCTTAGCTTATGTTAAAGCTAAAAGCAGCAACCATAAAAGTACTATTCTAATATAATTTAAATACAAATAATTATTAGCGGAGCGAACTCCTCGAGCTCGCGCCTTCAATTAGCCTCCTTTCCAATTCCTATTCCTTCAGCTAGCGAAGCATGTATGCTTCGCGGGAATATGGCCAGTTTGTATTATAAATACATAGCAAGCTAAGTGCAAAGCAGCCTAGCATTTGGATACTTAATAATAACAACCATAAGGGGATTGCTATTTAGTGAAATTATTATAGTATAGCTAAGCTGTAGTGCTCCGTCGATGTAGTCGACGGAATAGGCGTGCAATAAATAAATTCATCTATATTAATAGTAACTTATTTGTATCTATAAATATTAGTTTATCTATCATTAATAAGCGACTAAAACTCACTACACAGCATGTAATTATTAGCTGTTAGCTTGTGTAATCTTAATACTTCTAGAGGGTAGAATAATATTATAGAGCAGGGGGGGGGGGGGCGGCTACCGATTTATCGGATAGCCGCCCTCGCCCTTCGTTATGTCGGATATAAATTTCACAAAATAAAAAGCAAGATTAAGGAGGAATTGAACCTCATGCAAATGATCTGCAATCACCGTGTAAAACCGTTTACAATCTTAATGTTTGCCTTCGCTTTTCGTTCTGGCGGCCCCTAGCTTGCTTATTTAATAATGAGCTTCAGCTTGCTATTTCTGCTAGGAGCATAAATAAATAAACCGTAATTAATTTTAGTTTGTGGTAGCGCAGCGCTATATAAAGTTGCTAACTATGAAGAACTACCAGTAGGCGGAGAACCAGCCCGAGCAGCTCGACGAGCCTCAAAACGGTAGGCCTCCGTCCATAGCTTCTGGCTAGAACAAATAATCCGACCAGGTTCGCTACGTTTATAGATGATACCATCCGCAGGGTTAAATTTATAAATCTTGGTTAAACCATAATTCCATATAACTACTTTTCTTAATTTATCATGATCCTCAATTGTTAATGTTAAGTAAAAGTGACGTGGAAACTCTATGTAATCATAGGGATGTTCGTCATTTCGAACACGATCCCTATTTATTGTATCCTGGGATAATAATACCCTTGTTAAAGGGAAATCCTTAGGACGTTTCTGAACATCCTCAATTAGCTTTTTTAATTTAGCAGAATACTCATCTAAAGGTTTGTCTAAATATATGGTAACTGCAAGCACAATAAATAATAAACTTAGCCCAGATATGAATGCGAAAGCTATCTTTAATTCTATTGATATTACTTTTAGTTTAATAGCGTCTAGAATTAAACCTTCGGCTACTCCGGCTATTTCTACACTGGCTTCGGCTAGACCTGTAGTTGCTAATCCAGCTCCAATAAGTTTTGATGATTCTAACATTTTATTAATTATACTTATGTTAATTTAAATTAAATTTGGCTTTTTACAGTATAAAAACAGATTTTCACCAGGGTTCGTATTATGTGTAAGAACTTCGTACCCAACGCAGCTATATGAAACAATGGTTGGAAAATATAAATTTCACAAAATAAAAAGCAAGATTAAGGAGGAATTGAACCTCACGCAAATGATCTGCAATCACCGTGTAAAACCGTTTACAATCTTAATCTTTTCAAAGCAATGCTACATCTAATTCGAAGAGCACTGCTTTGTAGCCTCCGAAGGTGGGCTAGTTTTACATAGAACTAAGTCTATATATTTTTGGTATTATTTTGTAATTCTAAATCTACAAGAGTATTTTCTAATATACTTACTGCCGGTAATATGAATAAGAAATGAGAAAAATATAAAGCAGTACTTAATTGTCCTATTTCTATAAACGGACTTTCTACATGTTTAGCTCCTAATTGCATTAACATTAAGAAATTTATCAAGAATATATAGAATACTATCTTGCTTAAAGGTCTAAATTGTAAACCTTTAGTTAAACCTAGGTCAGTTTTAGGTAATATTAAAATAATTAATATAGCAGCTAACATTGCGATAACTCCTAATAATTTATTAGGAATAGATCTTAAAATAGCATAGAAAGGTAATAAATCGTTTGTCAATTTCAAATATCTTCTAAGGATTATTAATATGTGACAGCTTTATAACCCTAATTTATATAACATTTCTTTAATAAAATAAGGTTTTACTAAAGTAATTAAAGTATCCATAGATTCTTTAAATATATAAATACGGGGTTTATTATCTCTGTTATAATGTATAGAGCATCTAAGATTAAATTTATCTTGTAGGGTAAACATTAATTTATCTACATCTGTATTAGAGAATCCATAGACACTTATATGTAAACCGCTACCTTGTTTACTTCCGTCATCCATAATTCAAAAAGCTAAACCGCGAGTAGTTAACAGTTCTCTTATGTTTTCTGGTACTATTTTTTTCTTATTTGGGAGCGGAGCGCCATAAAATAATTCTCTATACTCATTAAAACAGGGAAGTTGCATAGTCGTGAAAGATATAGCACTATATATTTTTTTAGTTCTATTGTCCTTTACTAATCTAGATTGAGGTATATAATCATTTGCACAATAAGGAGTAAAGAAATTTATTACATAGTCAAAATATTCTTTATGTTTTATTGCAGTTTGAGCATAAACGAGTCTAGAGTTAGCAGTCGGTGATCTTCTTACTATGTGGCCATCACCAAGTAAAATTCCTACTAATATTTCTTTAGTTTCATCGGGTAATTCTATTGCAGCTCTTTGGGATGGGGATAAGCGAGTTATTCCTTTTGTTGAACGTGCAGCAAATAATACCCGACTATAAATAAATAATATTATAGAAGATAAATCCATTGGTGGCTGTTAAACTCACAGTATCTCTACTATGGTCGGACTATATCTTCAATTATAATATATAATTGTATCGTGCATAGTCTCTGAAGACTCCTTTAATGGGCTTAGGTATCTACCTTAGCTTCCTAGGCAATCCTGCTGATTACCCTACCCAGCAATGCTTAAATAGGGACTCCCAGCAATTCTCGATATTTTAGAATGACATTTATTTTTTTTTATCATTCAGGTACTATGGCAGGAGGAGTTTGCATAGGGTTAGCCATTATATAATTATCGCTATCACCTAAAACATTAGGCATAAAGAATACAAAGATACCTAAAACAAATATAAAGATAAATATAGTAATTAAATCTTTAAATAAGAAATAAGGAGCCATAGGCATTCTATCATAATAGACTGGAACACCTAAAGGGTTACTTGATCCAGCTGTATCGTGTAAAGCTATCATATGCATTAAAACTAATGCAGCTAATATGAAAGGTAATACAAAATGTAAAGCAAAGAATCTGTTTAAAGTAGCGTTATTCACAGAGAAACCTCCTCAAATGAACTCAACTATATCTTGTCCAATTCATGGTACAGCACTAATTAAATTAGTAATAACTGTAGCACCTCATAATGACATTTGTCCATAAGGTAAAACATACAAGCTTGCTTATTTACTTGCATTCTCATATTTATCAGTTTCATACTTAATTGCAGCTTGCAACATATTAATATCTGCATAAGGATGGATATTTGTATCTTTTATATATATACAAGGTTGTGTAATATGAATACGTATAGAAGGCTTTTTAGCTCATCTAAAACCAAAAGTATATAGATTACATGTAGAAATATCCTTTTCTAATAAATCAGTCAAGATTTTTTCTTGATGTAAAGTCAAGTTATAGTAATCTCTAGTGGCAAAACCCATGTAGTGACATCTTTTATTCGGTTCCACAGATTCATTTTTAGTAATTTGCATAAATATTTTTCTGGAGATGGGATAATCTCTATTTGGGTTAGGGTTCCGAAAAAGTAAGTCTCAAGTATAATTTGCGTTATTTAGACTTGAAATAGGAGGATTTGAATTAGTTTCCATTAAAAATATATATATGTTGAATAACAAGGCTATTACTAAAAATATTCATTCTATATGAATATGAGAAATTTTATCCAAAAACCACCCTATATCATAAAAAGGTATTGTAACTATAACTAACGGGAACGATAGATAAGGAGAAATTGAACTTTCTAAAACTATTGGATATTTATTAAAACTAGTTACTTTACCTGATTTAATATAAATAAGCTTTTTATACATATACTTGCCAATAAATAGATTAGTTGATTTTACTAAAAAAATAAGCTAGAATAACTTTGAATTCGTATATTCTACTAGTTAAATTATATTTAACTAGAAGCCTCGACTGTGCATTAAGCAGCATTTCAGCCACCCACCAGTGACCCAGTCTGTCGCGATCCTCTAGAGAACCGACGATCTTTTATTATATATTATAATACTTTGATCGTTTTCACTAGTATTGCCAAAAAATTAGAGGGGCAACTTCTAGCTTGCGTCCGAAGGCGCGCAAGGAACTTTGTTCACCGCCTTAATTTTTCAATAACCCCGTCGGGTTATTCCACTTTTATCTTATTTTCTTCTAGAAGTTACATAAGAAATTTAACTTGTGGGACTATAGATTAATAATAGTTTATTTGTAATTTACAATTCAACGTTTTAATAGTACTTTCTTTTCAGTTTTTAAAGCTCTATATATTGTTTTTTGGTTACAATTTAAGCTTAAAGCCGCATCAGTTATACTACTATATTCACCAAACACTGTGTTATTCTCAATATTATAAAGTATAATAGGGCGCTCCGCTCCAGAAGCTTTTCTCATATTATCTAATGCTTCTTTATTAAACTCTACTTTATTTCTATTTAAAGCACGCGCTTCGCTCCGTATCATTCTTTCTATAGTAGTACTACTAAATTGTTTATTTTTATTTAAGTTACCTATTAACATGCGCCGTTCTTCACTGTAATTAGCTTTCATTTTTATTCTATCTAATTCAGTATGCTTATAACCAAAGCTAGACCCGGCTTCAGTTAATATATTATAATTAGGTAATAAAGATTTTAAATAAAAATCTTCTACATCTATAAGGTTTTTATTATTTTCTACAGTTGTTTTTTCTGTAAATGTTTCTAATACTATAAATACAAAGTTGTCTATACCATATTTATTTACAGCTAACTTTACTATCTTACTTCCAGTAAGATTGATTAAATGTCTGTAGAATCTAGTAAATAACTTATCAGTAGAAGCAGATCCTACATAAAAATCATTAGTAATCTTATTTAAAATTAAATAAACACCACTTAGACCTTTTGTTTGATCTTTAATCTTATCTTTAGTATTTACATATCTAAGATCTTCAAATATAAAAACTGGTTTTATATTTTTATCTGTTAAAAATTCTGAAACAATTTTAGAGGAGGGCTGATTATTTACTGAACAAGTACTGTAACATCTTACTTTTTTAGATAAGTACCATTATATCTTGTTGAATTAAAAATTACACCGTTATTAAACCATTTTGGGCTATGTTGATAACCCAGGAATCCTGTAACTATCATAACGATAAGGATTATTGTACCTATAACTCATGTCAATGTTCTTGGTGCTCTATATGATGCGTAGTATATACCTCTTCCTATGTGTAAGTACACTAAAAAGAAGAAAGCTGATGCTGTGTTACTATGTAAGTAACGTACTAATCATCCATTGTTTACATCACGCATAATATGCTCTACAGAATTAAATGCTTCTAATACTGAAGGGTTATAGTGCATAGCTAAAGTAACCCCAGTTACAATTTGTATAACTAAACAAACTAATAATAAAGATCCGAAATTTCATAAGTAACTTATATTACTAGGTTGTGAAGCATCGATTAAATAACCATTAGCTAATTTTAATAAAGGGTGATTTTTTAATATTCTCATAATAATTGTCAATTATTTTTATATTGTATATAAATATACTTTTATAACGAACTTCTAGCTTGCTTATTCGAGGCGCGAAGGAGAGCCCCTTCGGCGCCCCCCTCATCAGCGCTTGGGATTAGCAAGCTAAAGAGTATATCTTTCACTGAAGCAATCCGCAAGCTAAAGCCTACAAATTATATAATATATTTATTTATTTCTTTTAAAAGTAATTTCTGCTCTGATTACATATTAAGACTAATAGAGTCTTTTACTGTAAACAGTAACAAGAAGTATACATTAAACTGTATAATTTACAGAACTATTCATAGCATTTAGCTTCTTACTTATTGCTCTAATTCCTGCTCTGGGGTGTTTGTTTACTCCCTAGGATGCATATTCTCCTCTTAAGCAACGCACGATTATTCGTGCGTGCTGATTATTCGAATAGGCGTAGCCGCCCGAAACAAAGTTTTCTACTGGCGTGGCTAGACAGAGCAGAAATAGCAAACTATTCATAAAGCATAGCGGAACTTCTCCTCCGCAGGTCGCGCATAACAAGCTATATAAGCAAAACAAGCTAAAGCAGTATAATTTTTTCTCATCTCTAGTCGAACTGAAATTATGCTATATTTAAAGCTAATGAGATTTAGGGTTATTAACCCTTTAATATGCAACGAATGCATGCTTGCAATACGTAGTACCTCCGAAGGAGAGCAAGCATATAACACTACTTTATCTTTATTAGATAACGAGAGGGGCGAAGCTCTCTCCTACCGAAGCCCCCCTGCGTAAAGTAGAGGAGGCTCCTAATTCTTCGAATAGCCGAAGGCGGCGTAGCCGCCGCCTGCATGGATACTCGCTGAACGAAGTTAGCCAGCCCCATATCTTTATTAGTAAATTAAAGTTTCTTTATTTCGGTCTCTTAAATTGTATTAGCTTGTGGATGTGCTTCGTTAGAAGAATATCCGCGAGTATAAAATTTATCCATCATAAGAATAAGCAAGCTTGCTATTGTAATAGAATTTACCACGTCATCAACTACCTGTACGAATGTAAAAATTGATAAGTAGAAGCAAATTCCTATTAAAATATAAAGAGCGTAATTAGTAACGACTCCATTACTTAAACTAGAAATTATTTTACTAGATTTAGTTAAAATAACACCAAATCCATAAGGACCTATTGATTCAATACTACCTTTATCTAAAACTTTTGTAGTTTGACCTCCTATTTCTAAAACTGAATTAACAATATATTTATTATAAAAGAATTCAACTAAGAAACGTTGATTGAAGAAACCATAAATATAATATCCTAAATTAGATAATTTAAAGTTAGATATTATATTTGGCATAAATTCAGAATATATTATTGCTAGTGCAGAGAAAGATACAGTAAGGATAAAAGGAATTAATTTAAATATAGTAGGTACACCAAATTCAGTGTCGATCATTATTTCATGAACTGGGTGAATAAATATACTATTGTCTACAAAGAACCCTGAACCTAAACCTATGAAAATATCTCTAGTGATATATCCAAAATATATAGAGAATATAGCTAATACCACTAAAGGTAAACTGATAAATATATCACTTTCATGAGCATTTCTATAATAATTAACAGGCCCATTAGGATTAGTTAAGAAAGTTAAGTATATAACTTTAACTGAATATAACGTAGTAAATATAGCACCAATTACTGCTATAACGTATACATCTATACTACTAAAATGATATTGACCATACGCAGATTCTAATATAAAATCTTTACTATAAAATCCTGTCATAAAAGGGAAGGCGACTAAACTAAGGCTAGCTATTAATATTACAGAATAAGTTAAAGGCAGGAATGATATTAACCCTCCGTATTTTCTTAAATCCTGATTATCCACTACAGCGTGTATAACTGCCCCTGCACCTAAGAATAATAATCCTTTATAGAAAGCATGATTTATTAAGTGAAATATTGCTACATTATAAGAAGATAAACCTATAGCTATAACCATCATACCTAATTGCCAGTAATTTAATAGTTTTTTTGTTTTATTATTCCTTCAGCTAGTTATCCCTGATTCGCTCCGCACGAATAGCCGATATACAGCTAGCTAGTAAGAGAATAACTTATTAAATATATGATTGTACTAGTAGATAAGAGAAATGACCCCCTTAGTAGAGTTGTATATTGTGCAAGCTATGTAATCCAGCCAAATATAAAGTTTATACTACGTATGTTCTAGTATAATATAAACTACACTCAATACTAACAGTGATAAAACGACCTCTTGTGTACACAACCTCACGTACAAATAATTCACTATCCTTAGTTTCGATGATTAAATCTTGACTTCTGATCAAACGACGTCAAACATTACGTCGTGGTCTCATAGTTGCTATATCTATATATCCTTCTGGATGATTTTGAAGATATAATTCCGGAGTTTCATATAGTGTATCCACTACCGGGTCAGGATCCACGATAGCAACGTATGGACGTCCCAATCAAGGATTGGTTACTAATCTAACATAAGTATCTCTATATTCATTATGATACAATCTCATTAAATTAATACCTAAGGGGTCATTTAAATCAATAATAGCTGATCTAAGTTCACCATTATTCTCATCTAAACACTGAGGTACGATAAACATTCTAGATTGAGTACGAGATCTTCAGGTATTACTTAAAAAGAAATATATTAAATATGCTACTAAAAATCAGTATAAATCTAAAGATATTAATTCACTATTTAAAAGTTTTTCAAGATACTCCAAAAGCTCCTCATATGACCCCCCTTTAACATCTAGTAGACCAGTTACATATATTAAGATTAATATACTAGTACAATATACTACAACTAGACAAAAAAAGACAACTAAATTAACATCTAGCTGGTCAATTACATATATTAAGATTAATATACTAGTACAATATACTACAACTAGACAAAAAAAGACAACTAAATTAACATCTAGCTGGTCAGTTACATATATTAAGATTAATCTACTAGTACAATATACTAGACAAAAAAAAACAATTAAATTAACTAACAATATGAAATGCAACTTCTATTTTTTTATTAATAATTGGACCATTTCTTCATTAATCTTTGTATTTTTCTCATCTATCTTTAAATTTAACTCAATCATTTAATTTTTGAGGGTGACTATTTTTATCTTCTGAATAGTTATAAAATTCTTTTATTAAATTAACTCTTTTCATTTTTAGTGTTTTTAAAGGATGCTTATTAAAATAATTATCTATTAAATGATATAATTCCTTTTTTTTGAAAATAATATATTTAAAGGCTTCTATTTTAGGGCTTAAAATATCTATTTTTCCCGAGTATATATGTATCAACGGTTCTAATAAATATCTATTTTTTTGTGTTATACTTATATATACTTGTCCAGATGCTTCATTATAATAAACGGATCCATCACTATCTATAATTCCACTTAATCATCCATTATCAAAATTTAAAGGTTTAGAGTATTTTAGTTCTATATCAAATTTCACACATAGTTTATTCATTTGTAATAATCTTGTAGGATTTCTTAATAATCCATTTACATCTGATATTAATGAAATTAAACTTTTTTTATTTGTTAATTTATATCTTAGTGCGCAAGCATTTGAAATAGATTTTATGCTTCCACCATACTTTTTTTTTATTTCAGTTAATACTTTTTTATCCTCCATAGTTATTTCAAAACTAGTATATCCCTTTTTAGTTTTTTTAAAATGCCCATTTCCATCTATTAATCCAGCTAATCATTGATTAAAAGATAAATCTTTATTATTATCTATAAAGGGTGGCTGAACAAAGTTAGTAGGCGCCTCCTCTACTTTGTTCTTGTCGTAAACGAAGTTTTCGTCGCCGCCTGCGGGATTAAAAAAAACTATATTGTGTATAGATTTTGATTTCGAAAGAGTAACAAGCGCACTAAGATATATTGATTTTAATATATACTTATTTATGATAAATGAGCTTTTTATTAAGACACAAGCTCTAATTAAGAACTTTAACTGTAGTCTTAATTTAACAAAGATTAATATCAAACGTATGGCCTCTGAGATTCCTACTAACTTGCTTATAATTATAATCTTTCACCTTGTCACTATTAGTGCTGCAGGGCTAACTTCGTTCACGCGTATCCAAAGGATTAGGAACTTCGTTCGTCACCCTTCTTCATTTGAACGAAATTGCCACCTATTGCGGCTACTATTCCGGCGACTACGTCTGAACGTAGTTAGGAAAAGGAATACGAACAATATGCAGCACAAATAAGGGACTCAATAAATGAAAAGCGAATTAAAAAGATTATAATTAATATGACGGCTACGCTTTAATTCGTAGCAGTCATGAGCTTTGGTTATCTGCGAATTGCCCAGCCCTACTTCGTTCAGGCCAACGGGCTTTACGCATATAGTTTGATGCCTGAATGTAATAGAGTGAATATTACTACATTCTCGAGCCGGATTTAATAATTGACTCATGGTTGAATATGCTATAATTTTTTTTATATCTTGTTGAAATAATCCTATAAGAGAACTAAATACAGTTGTAACTGCACCTAATCATAAACATATTAATAATACAGCTGTACTATATTCAATTAAAGGAGATGAACGTATTAATAAATACACCCCTGCGGTAACCATTGTTGCAGCATGTATTAAAGCTGACACAGGAGTAGGTCCTTCCATAGCCATAGGTAATCATATATGTAAACCTACTTGAGAACTTTTAGCCATAGCACCTATCAATAAACATATACCTACAATTGTAGTAATATTTTCATTAATATAAGGAGCTAATGAGAATACAGTACTATAATCTAGATTACCTAAAGTTCATAATAAGATAAACATACCTATCATTAAGAATGCATCTCCAACTCTATTAGTTAAGAAAGCTGAAAGAGAACTTTGATTAGCCGCTATTCTAGTGAATCAAAAACTAACTAATAGATATGAACAAACACCTACACCTTCTCATCCTACGAACATAACTAAATAATTATTACCAGTTACTAGTATTATCATCATAAAAGTGAATAAACTTAAATAACTAAAGAATCTTTGATTGTGTGGATCATGACTCATATATCCTATTGAATAAAAATGAACTAAAGAACTGATTATTAATACAGGTATTAACATTGATACTGTTAAACTATCAAATTGGAAGTTTCATACCATATTAAATGATTCATTATCTAATCATTTAAATAAATTTATTGAAACTGGATTATTATTAAATCCTACTTCAAAAAAGCTAGTGATAGCTAATATTGTAGTTGTCATTATACTTAAACAACCTAAAATACGGCTACCTGTAACACCGACTTTTCTACCAAAAAAACCGGATACTATAGATCCTAATAAAGGTAATATAATTATACTTAAATACATTATTTATATTCTATTGCAATACTTCCTCTTAGTCTATAAAAAGCTACTAAAATAGCTAAACCGATAGCAGATTCTGCACCAGCAACTACTATAATGTATATAGCATATGTCTGTCCTATTATATCATCGATATTAACAGAACTTACCAATATTAAGAATGTTATAGATAATAGCATTATTTCTATAGAAATAAGCATTAATATTATATTTTTTCTATTAAATACAAATCCTAAGATTCCTATTAAAAAAAGTACTAAAGTTAAATTCATATTTTATCTAAAACTACTAATTGTTCGGTGGTGGCAAGCTTTATTACATAGCTAGCCTTAAATATGAGCTTTAGCTAGCTGATACCTAGCTTACTATACTCCGCCGGCGTGCAGAGAACAAAGTTCGACAAGCGAGGACTTTGTTACCGCAGCCTGGCTTGCCAGCGAACGGAGTTAGAGCCTAAAACGAAGTTTATGATGGCAGGCTATTCGTGCAAAGCGGGAACGAAAACTTCGTTTACGTGTCTGCCTATTCGTGCGAAGCGAATAAGGATGCAGAGCGAAGTTAGCCGCCTGCCTGCACACGGAGAAATAGCACTGCTACACTGGTAAGCTGCGCTAGCTAAAGCTAGAAATAGAGAGCGGCGACGTTTGTTCTCGTCGCTACCGTACGAGCGAAACATTGCACTAGTATATATCCTTTTAGTATATACAGGCTGCAAAGCAGCACCGGAGACAGTATTGCTTACAAGCACTACCTATGCAGTAGGAACTTCGTTCCTAATATAGCACAGCTAGCCATATTCCTATTTCTGCTTCGCAGAGAAGCATACATATTTAACTAGCTATGCATCAGCCAACCCTTAATTATAAGTATAACTATCGATAAACCCAATTACCAATAACTATACTAGGGATATTGCAGACTTGAACCACAATCCAGATGTCCGTAGCATCGCGTTTTACCTTTAAACTAATATCCCTTTTATTAAAAATAAGATACTAATACAAAATTTATTAGTTTAACTTTATCCTGCCCTATATAAGCGTTATTAAACTGAATAAAGTCAATGCACAAATTTATCTATATTTACAGATTCTATAACTATAGGCATTGAACTGTGAAGAATTCCACATATTTCTGAACATTGTCCATAGAATACTCCTTCTCTATTTATGAAAACGGATACTTGGTTTAATCTACCAGGGTAAGCATCACATTTTATACCTAAAGATGGACAAGCAAAAGAATGAATAACATCACCAGATGTTATTACAAATCTTATATGTGTTAATTCAGGAACTATTACTCTGTTATCAACTTCTAACATTCTTAATCCTCCATCTTCTAAATCAGAATCTGGTACTATATAAGAATCAAATTCTATAAATTCTTCATTTGAATCTATGAAATCTGGATATTGGTAACTTCAATATCATTGATGACCTTCAGCTAAAATAGTCATAGAAGGGTCATTAACTTCATCCATTAAATATAATAATTTGAAAGAAGGGAAGGCTATTAATATTAATATAACTGCAGGAGTTATAGTTCATATTAATTCAATTAATGTACCGTGATTTAAGTATTTATGTGATATTTGTGTTTTAGTTGATGCAAAATTTTTTATTATAGAAAATAATATTCATCCTACAGCAAATAAAATTAAAACTAAATAGTACATAATATTATCATGAAGTTCCACTAATCCTTCCATTTGTGGAGTAGCACTGTCTTGGAAATATATACCTCAAGGCATAGGTGCATCAAAATTAATAAATGTATTAAATAAGTGTTTCATATATAAATTTTTAATATATAATTTCTAATTATATGTATATACAAAGAGGAGGCAGGCTTCGCTGCCACTTATTTCGGCGTAGCCTGAACGAAGGCGAAGCTCTCGTTCGTGCCGCGCATCCAACTGCTAGCTGGCTGTTTATATAACCGCCAGGAGTAACTGTAGTATAAATATAATAGAATTGCCGCCTGTTGTATAACTAGTATGCGAGATATAACAAAGTAGAGCGGCTCTTCCAGGCTAACTTCGTTCTAAACAAAGTAGAGCTTATAGCCGCGACTTCGTAGCACCTGAACGAAGAGCTTGCTGATTCTTCGAATAAGTCGCCAGTTGCTTATTCGTGCGACATCTCTGCGTAATCCTCAGCATATCTAAAGGATTAGGAACTTCGTTCCTAATAAAAAGATTATTATACAACGTATAATAATAATAATGCCATCATTAAAGCAAATAAGGCAGTTGCTTCTGAGAAAGCAAACCCTAATATAGAGTATGAGAATAATTGATTTTTTAAAGATGGATTTCTAGCCACACCTATAATTAAACACCCAAACACTACACCTATTCCTACTCCAGCTCCAGCTAGACCTATAGTTGCTAATCCAGCTCCAATAAGTTTTGATGATTCTAACATTTTTTTAATTATACTTATGTTAATTTAAATTAAATTTGGCTTTTTACATTGTAAAAACAGATTTTCGCCATGGTTTCTTGCTGCGTTGGGTACGAAGTTCTCACACACAATACGAAACAATGTACGTACCGCTATAAAGCTAAAGTAAGCGTACACGATGGATATAAGGTTAGAAAGTTAAAATTTCACAAAATAAAATAAATGCAAGGCTATTAAAGTTGGAGACTAGGTTCTGTAGTATATTTTTAAGATATAGCTTGCGCGCTGTGTAATTTCGCCGCCTGCGGAGGAGGAGAAGCGCCATCCATCCTGCCCAAGGATAAAACTTCACTTTACGGCAGGCAGGAGCAAACTTTTTTTTATATTAATACTTAAATACAGAGCGAGGGGTGGCTTATTCGTGCGTGCGGCAGGGCAGCCCTTGCTGAACGAAGAGGAGCCCATTCGGCGCCCCCTGAACGAAGTTAGCCAGTAGAAGTCGAAATCTACGCCTATTCGAGGCGGGAACTTCGTTCTCGTGGCGAACGAAGTTCCCTCATCAGCTGCACTAATTTATCCTGCCATCCATGCAGGCTATGAAATAGAAGCTCTACTTTACGCAGGAGGCTTTGCCTTCGGCAGGATGGCAGAAAACTATTTTCAGCTCTAGATATTAATAAAAATTTTACTTATGTTCAGTAAACATATTAATAAATTTTTTTGATTTATAAAAATAATTATTGGATTGTCTACTATCTATTTTCAAGGCATTTTTACCTAATTCAAATACAAATCCTGCAGTAATTATACCTATGAAGATTAGCACTACTATTAATCCATAAATACCATTTTCATAAACACTTATACCGTATGGATATATCACTAATATTTCTAAATCTAATAAAAGATAAACTAATGCAAATATGAAGAATTTCACACCGAATTGAGTTCTATTTTGACCAAGGAAACTATGAAAACCACATTCAAATATACTATATTTTTCTTGGTATGGGTTATGAGGAGCAAGTATGAAATTAAGAAGTAAAAAAACTATTGTTAAAATTGTAACAAAAACAAAAAGAAAAGTTACACTACTCATTTAATTGTTAAATAAAATTTGTACCAATATGGTACCCATGCTTAGCCATTCTTTGTTCATAAATAAAAATAATAGAATAACAAGTGTAATTATAGAAATTACAAAAGAAATAGGACTTGATATAGCTATATTTTTATAATTAAAGTTTAATTTATTAATTATTTTTTTATTATTATCTAAAACATTACCTTTTAATTCTAGATTTTCTAATAATGGATTTATTTTATATTCAGGTAAACTAAAGAACATTTCTTTTATTATACCTAAATAATAAACTCCTCCTATAACACTAGTTAATATTGCGATTAAAGATAAGAAGATAAGACCTTTATCTAAGGCTGCACTTAACACCATCTGTTTTCCAAAGAATCCTATTAAAGGAGGAACTCCTACAAATGAAAAGATAGTAATAGCTAAACTTATAGCTAAGAAAGGATTTATATAAAAATAACCTTTCAATTGAGTTACTAATTGGATAGGTGAATTATTTTTGTCCATTAATTCTTCGTGTTCTTTGTTTTCGCTTATATAACAATATAAAGAGAATCCTATAGCTATTAATATAACAAATGCATTTAAATTACTTATAGAATATTGTGTTAAATAGAATATAAATGCTTGAGTAGATTCAACACTAGATATACCTAATGCTAGAAGTATAAACCCTACGTGAGATATAGTACTATAAGCAAATAATCTTTTAATTCTAAATTGAGTTAAACCTACCACAGTTCCTATTATTAATGAGAATAATGAACTTATTAGTAAAATAAATGTTCAACTCATTTCTGAAAAACTGCTGTTAGTATAATACACTAATTGTAATAATAATATAAATATAGAAATTTTGGCTATTATAGCTACGAATGTAGTTACTATTGTAGGTATAGCGTCATATACGTCAGGTGATCAAAAATGAAATGGTGCTGCACTTACTTTAAATAAGAATCCTATTGTAAAAATTACTAGAGAAAGATTAATATAATAAGGTGTATATCATAAATTTGTAGAAACATCACTTATACTAGTTATAATATATAAACCATCTAAGTTAGTAGTACCTGAATTAGCATATAATAAACTAGTACCTAATAAGATAAAACATGAGCTTAATCCCCCTAATAAAAAGTATATTAAACCTCCTGTAGTAGATAGTTCTGAATTTCTATATATAGTACTTAATATATAAAGACCATAACTTTGTAATTCTATAGCAAGGAAAATAGATACTAAATCATTAGTTGACATTAATAATACTGCACCTGTAATTACAAATAATATAATTAAAGGATATTCAATAATTTTAAAATGTTCTCCCATTTTATTTATTATTTTGGTATTATAATAAATAAATTTATATAACAATAAATCTTTTAAAGAAGAATATTCTGATACTCATACTTTTCTAGGATAAAAACTAGTTAATTGTAATATTAATATACTAACTAAAAAGATAAAAATATGGAATATTTGTGTGATATTTGTCATAAGTAATAAACCACCGTGTAAACCTACACCTTTAGTTATAACAGATAAAGAAGACATATCATGTAAAATACAATAAATTAATATTAATATCGCTATTCTATTAAATAGTATTGATAAATCTCGTCTTATATTGACGGCGTTTGAAAGTAAAACTAGTACTATTGATAATATGATCATGTGTAATTTTATAAAAATATAGTCCTACGACTATTATGCTATGGCCATCATTAGGCAAGCCTTAGGAGAAAATCGAATTCTCATTACTAACGTATGAAATTAGAGTTTTAACCGTTTAAACTACTTAGGCTTAATAAGCATATTACTACGGGGAGGCAGGCTTCGCAGCCACCTATTTCGGCGTAGCCGCCCTGAACGAAGTTAGGTCTAGCTTGCTGGAGCTTAATAGAGCAGGCTAATTACACAGATAAATATACTAACGAAGCTACCGCTTCGAGGGATATGCATCCCAGCTTTTAGCTGCTAAACGAAGAGCTTGCTGTGCGCAAGCTAGAAGTTACTCCGCGTATGAAATAGTAGCATCCATGCATAGTTTGCTAATTCCGAACGAAGTTCGGAATGGAATCCCTAAAGGGATATAGCAGGGTAAACACTCGGGCTCGAACCGAGAACAAGTTACACCACAAATAACCACTCTACCTATTGAGTTATGTCTACCTTAATAAATCGAGCTTTAGATTGCTTTAGTTTTAGCTTGCGGTTATAGCTAAAACTCTTAATAAATGTGCGACTTAGCTTGCTAATTATGCAGCTTGCACGCCGCCTTCGCCCGGAAAACTTATGATTCCTTTTCTGGCTGCGGGGAACGAAGTTAGCCTTCGTTCAGGCTACGGATTCGCGGTTTACACACGCACGAATAGCCGGGATCAGGAATATGAGCGGCTACGCCACCTTTCAAGCCGCCAGCTAAAACTCGCTAGTGCCTACTTTAATAGTAGCTACTTAGCTTGCTTTATGAATGCGCTAGCTAGCAAGCTAAACCCGGCTAGTATTAAAATAGAATTATCCTGCGGTGATTCGAACACCGACTGTAAATACCAAAAATTTATGATCTACCCATTAATCGACAGGATATTTATAGTTTTATTTATGTAGATATCTACGGCGGTATTTCATAGTAAACGAAGAGGGGGGCGCCGAAGGGGCTCTCGTTCCCGCCTCGCTCACCGTACATTTAATTTTACAGGTAAATATTAGCCCCTAAGATGATTCGAACATCTATAATAATATTATTAGTATTATGCTCTACCGTTGAGCTATAGAGATTTGGTTTATAATCATAAAAAGCTATAATTACTAATAATTCTGTTAACTAAATAATTAGTAGTATACAGGCAAGAGGACTTGAACCTCTATGGTAATAATACCCGTCGCACCTAAAACGACTTCGTCTTCCATTCCGACATGCCTGCTTTTAATAGTACTACTTTAGCTAGCGCTGCATGGCTGTCCTATCTATAGAAGCATGCAAGCATATTCTTCGAGTTAGCATGAGCGGCTACGCCGCCTTCATAACTAAGCAGCATCCGCTATAGCATATAAATCTAAAGCCAGCTAAAGCAAGCTAAAGCTTAAAATATAGGACTTGCAGGATTCGAACCTACATTTTAATGATTAAAAGTCATATGCATTCACCATTATACTAAAGTCCCTTATAGCACAACATACATACCCTACCAGTACCTTGTACTGCAAACTAGCGATGAAACTCTTATAAGTAGTCTAAAAATAAGCAGAGAGGCGAGCTTGCTATAGCTCAAACTCCGTTTTTACGCACGAATAGGCGTAGATTTCTGGCTGCGTGCGTGCGAAGCCGCCGCCTGCATTCGTAGCCTGCCTAAAGTAGAGCTTCTATTTCATAGCCGGACTGCAAGCTAAAGCTATACCTTTATTTAATTATTTTATATGCACACGGTAAGACTTGAACTTACAACAAAAATAGCTTCAATATTTCACTCTACCGATTGAGTTACATGTGCTTATATGGAGACACTCGGATTCGAACCGAGCCTTCTAACATGCAAGGTCAGCATTCTACCAAATAAATTATGTCCCCTTAGGTAGATAGCTCATATAATTTATATAGCTATCTACCAGTAAGTATAGAGGCAACTTCTAGCTTGCGCTACGAAGTCGCGAAGCTCCGCCTTAAAACGAACTACTTCGTTCTACCTTGCGCCTTCCGAAGAATCCATAGGCGGGTCAACTTCGTTCTGTCCGCTTGGTATTATTCCTGCGTACCGCAACGTCGTGTTAGCATTTCAATTGTATATTCCAATAACTTGCCCTTGCCCCCGGTCTTCTGGCTCTGATCTAATACGACGATTAATTATTTCCCCGTCGATAGATCCTACCTGATCATTATTGGTTTCCAAACCTGGTGAAGGGTAATTAATATTACTGAGATGAACTAAATGTATCGCGTAACTTCCCCATTGAGTAGTAATAATCCGATATATACCTTGTTCATCCCCCGGGGCGTCTATATCCCCCGGGGCGTCTATATCCCCCGGGGCGTCTATATCCCCAGAAGCATTTTGATTTAAATATGGCTCTAGTTGGAAGAGTCCACTGTCTCCTATCCCGGAGAGCGGACTATATTCAACATCCGCCGGCGGCTCCTGAACGAAGTTAGGAATACTAGCTTGGTTAGGAAGAAGCAAGGCAGGATCTATAGTTCCTATTGCTGCTTGCCCGCCTTCGGACGCATTCATCATAACTTCACGAACCAAATCTGCATCTATTTCCATTGGCTCTACACCAGCCGCCATAGAAACTTCAGTTCTACTACTATAATCTGCATTATCTCCACTCAGATAAGAAGTATTAATAATAGGAAGAGCTTGACCCTCAGTATCCACGCTAAGTGGTGAAGGAACCCCACGAGCTTGTGCCATCTCTTCATCTCTACCCTGTAGGTTTAAAGCTTCCAGCTCATAACGTCTTACCATGTCTCCATGGTAACCATAACCCATAAATTCAGAATCATAACCACAAGGATCAAAAGGTAAAAATGGATCGGGATATTGCGATTCTTCTCTTATTAGATGTGACATATCTGGTGCGCTGGCTTGGTCGCCTAAACCATCAACACTATTCGTATCATCTTCAACGAGCGAAGCGCCACCATCTGGGTTATGTAGAGGCGAACTATCTTCTATATCATGCTCCATATTACTAACTTGCGTAGCCCCTTCGGACACTGGAGGAAGAGGATCTATAGTTTCTATTGAAGCCGGTGGCGCCTGGGCAGGAATCAGAAGCAAGGCAGGATCTATAGTTCCTATTGCTGCTTGCCCGCCTTCGGACGCATTCATCATAACTTCACGAACCAAATCTGCATCTATTTCCATCGGCTCCGGGATAGGTTCTAAAGTCTCACTAGGCGAAGCCTCCTCCTGACTATTACTTATTATACCTTCATCTATACCCTGTAGGTTTAAAGCTTCCAGTTCACCATTTCCTCCCAAGTCTCCACCGTTAACATAAGCAGCAGCAGCCATAAATTCAGAATCATAACCACAAGGATCAAAAGGTAAAAATGGATCGGGATATTGCGATTCTTCTCTTATTAGATGTGACATATCTGGTGCGCTGGCTTGGTCGCCTAAACCATCAACACTATTCGTATCATCTTCAACGAGCGAAGCGCCACCATCTGGGTTATGTAGAGACAAACTATATTCGAGCGAAGCGCGTGCTTCAAGATCCGCTTCAGTCATAGTTATATATTCACTTGTATACCTACTAGCAAAATATTCACTTGTATACCTACTAGCATAATATTCACTTGTATACCTACTAGCAATATTTTCACTTGTATATCTACTAGCAATATCTCCCCGTAGTTCTTGATTCAGACGAAGTTCTACCGACACTCCTTCAATTATATTAATATTATCTGTAGATACACGTATAGACTCTATACCCACAGGTATATAAACAGTAACAAAAGCATTTTCAAAATTATTAGGTGGCAATTCTATACCCCTAGGGAAAATATATCTATCAGTATTTTCAGATACTAAGACATAATAATATCCATCTCTCACACCCAAAAAAATAGGTGGTAGTCCATCAAATCTGTGCCTAGTCACTAAAAGAGTATTAATATCTATAGGCAATACTGCTCCCCCAGGATAAAGAGGAGGGCTAGCTTGCGGAGAATTAGAGTGGTGACTAGGGGGGCTACCATCCAGAGAACTATCATCCTCAGAACTATGATCTGAACTTATGTAAATAACCTCTTGCGCAGGAAAAGCTGTACTATGCGTAGGCGAAGCCTCCTCCACCTTAAAATTATCATTTGAATCTTCCATAATAACCTCTTGTTTTGGAGAAGCGGATGCTGTATTATGCGAACCACTATTGTTATCGTTATCACTAGGTTTTTCAGTCTTCTGTATATAAGCCGTATCGTTTGGGCTGCTCTCATCTAAAGGTATAGATGGTCCATCCGATCATGAATAGCTTGATGCGTCATCTAAAGCCAACTCCCTAGGGTGGGATTCTATCGATGGTATATTAGTCTCCGCCTCCTGAACGAAGTTAGGAATACTAGCTTGGCTAGGAAGAAGTAGGAGAGGATTTATAGTTTCTACTGGAGCTTGCCCGCCTTCGGACGCATTCATCATAACTTCACGAACCAAATCTGCATCTATTTCCATTGGCTCTTCACCTGGCGTAGGCGAAGCCTCCTCCTGACTAGCTTGCGCAGGATTAGAGTGGTCGCGACCAGCCGAATAACTATCATCCGGAGAACTATGATCTGAAGGCGCTTCATTAGGTAAAATATCGTTACCCTCCGGTGACCCCTCATTAAAATTATCATTTGAATCTAAAGCCAACTCCCTAGGGTGGATTTCTATCGATGGCATATTAGTCTCCGGCTCCATAGCTTGAATATTCTCGGCACCGTCACCGCCCTCATCTCCGCTATAACCATAGATATCCTCATCCTCTAATCATGGAGATTTTGAGGATTGACTGTCTTCGGTTATATTACCTGCACCTATCAATCTAAGAACAGGCATATCTTGCGTAGTATCCGTTAAAGTCGTAGTCATAGTATTACTACCACCACCTCCTTTATATTTAAAAGCTCTACTTTTAGACTTATTTGGTCTTCTAGAGTCAGCTTGAGTCTTAGCTTTAGAAGGTTTAGATTTATCTTGAGCCTTAGCTTTAGAAGATTTAGATTTATCTAGAGCCTTAGCTTTAGAAGATTTAGATTTATCTAGAGCCTTAGCTTTAGAAGATTTAGATTTATCTAGAGTATTAGCTTTAGATTCAGGTAGAGTATTAACCTTAGAAACTGCAGTTGGAGGCTTCGCGGCTTCGCCACCCTGCTCTATAACTATTGGTTCAGGTTCATAATTAAAAGTAGCTCTTGGCCCTTTCAAAAATATTTTTTTATATTTATATGGCTTAATATCCAAAGCTTTTCCAGGTTCAGGCTGGTATTTAGGATAACTCTTTTTTCCATTTTCTATCTTACGGTTAAACTCTAGGGTAAATTTAACTCCCTTAGATTGTTTATTTTTAAAGTCTACAGCTTTTTTAGAAAAACCAACACTTTTCTGTTTAACTACACTAAAATTGTCCTTATGCGATTCATAAGCTAAATAGCCATCAGAAGTTGTATAGATAAAATCCATAAATTTACGAATAGATAACTCATCTTCATTGTCAAACAAATTATAATCATGTTTAGGGATAGTAAGATAATGGCGCACCTCTTCTTTAAAAAGAGCAGGTAATTTTACACTATTATTTTGAAGGTCTATAATGCTATAAACTTCGCAATCAGGTATATTATTATTGTGGCGAAACATACTTTGCTCAGGATAAGCGGTGGTTCCAATATACCCTTGATCAAATACTCCTCATATATCGCTAGTGGGTCTAATTTCAAAAAATTCAAATGTAAGTCTGTTAATAGAAACACCATAAATATTCTTTAGATTTAAATTAGTATATGCACTCTTAGTGGATTTACTAGCTATTTTATTTATTAACTCGATTCTAGAATCAACTAATGGTAATTTAAAGCTAGAATCCAAATCACCTATCAATTGTTGTTTTTCTTTATAACCCTCAATGACTCCATTTTTATATATACTAAAATAAGTCATATGGCTTTTATCTCTCGTTAACAATAAACTATCTATAGGATAATCACGACGAGTTTTAAAATGATGGCCAATATTATCAACATATTCATTATTACTTTTAAATCTATTATGTTTGCCTTCCACTATTTCTAATAAATCTTTAACATTCCTACGATTTTTAGATAAATCACTCTTAATAGAAGATATTGTTTCAGACTTAGCTTTACTCAATAAATCCTGAAATTTAAGTGTGTGTTTATCTGTACGATCCAGGTCCAATACAAGGAAATTATAAGGGTTATCTTTTTTACCTTTAGTAATGTAAAATTCCACTAATTTTTTATAATGTTTATCTGCCATATATTCATTGTAAGCTAGACGGAGTGCAGGTTTACTTTTCTTTTGTATTAGTATATTATTAGCATCAAGTATATCTAAAGCTCCGTCTTGTACTTCGACTTTTTCTTTAATTCTTTCAGCATGTTTTATACTACAATCAAACTGTCTAACTCTAAGCATATCTTGACTTTTTACTTTATAATAACTATTAACAGTTTTTAATTCCGGTTCAGTAAAATTCACTGAAGGCCTTCATACTCTAAATAAACTTTTATTATCTATAGATTCAGCTTGAGTAAAAATTACTAAACCATTATTTCTATTATTATCCCAGGGTATAACTATATTATATTTAGACTCTAATAATTTTACAGTATCTATAATTTTAGTATGACTATTTGGATCTTGATCAGGTAAATAATAAGAAGGTATAAATACACAACCTGGTGAGTCTTCTCTAATTATATTAACTATTAAAAATCTCCCTTTTAAAACAAGAGAAACCGCCCCATAAAATTTTGGATTAGTAAAATAATTTATCGGTCTTACTGTAAATTTATCTTGCGATCTTTGGACACCTTCATTATATTTAAGTTTTCAAGTCATATTAATAATAGGAGATTTATCTAACCTAGGTCTATAATCCCTTATTAGATTTTCCCGTAAAGAATTATCTACTCCATATAATTTCTCCATTTTTCTATTCTCCATGAAATTGACTGTTGACCCTTTCTTTATTACACCTGGAGTTTTAAAAATTACACGTTTCCAGTCGTAATATTTAGTTTTACCTGTTTTAAAATAATAGTCCATAAACCCTTCATTACATCCTTCCTGCAAAAAAGGAGTTATAGCTACAAATGCAGTTATATAGGCGGCGGTTGGTTCAAACCCGGCCTTAAGTGCTAAGGGTTCAGACTTATTTATTACTCTACGAGCCGCTATTGTACTTGGTTTACTAGCTTTATTATATATACGCAAAGCGTATAATATACAAATTATTAATAACATTATAGATAGAACAATAAGCTCTATTGTTATAATTTCTATAATTATTGTATAAAAATAGTTTCTAACTAAATAGTATATAGATATACAATAGGTTAATCTATATAGATTTACTTTACTAACTACATAATCATTATACAAATAATAATCTTCATCCTCTATTTTCTCTTTATTTAGATATTTCATAATAAAATTTAGCAAATAAAAAAATATAGGAAAAGGAAGACTAACTATTAATATTATTGATATAAAACTATTATTATCTAAATTTAATAACGTAAGAAGGTAAATCACACAATGTCTAAAAGTAGAAACCATTATAAAAGAAAATATTAATATGATGAATAAATGTTTTATAATTTTGTTTATATTATTAATTATATGTTTTATTAAAGCTAGCGCAACCAAAACGAAGTTACCTTCACCTCTAGCTTGCGCACGTCCAAAAAATAACTTAAAGTGTTTTTTATAAAAATCTAAAACTAAGGCTTTAATTAATATTACACTTAATAAACTTAGAATTATAAAAATATAGTTTTTTATTATAAAAAGTAACGGAATTAATATTAATAATATTAAAACTATAAATATATAAGTCTTAAATCCAAATAATGATCTATGACTTGATCATAACATGGTATAATATATATCACCACTACTTTTACTAAAGAGTTTACATTCTAATATGCCCAAATTTAGTAAAAGATCCTTTAACACCTCCATATAAAAATAAAAATCTATTTGGATAGGTGCAACTGTATGGATAAAAACTATACTTAAAAATTGATATAATCTCACGTCAATGATTAATCACCTAAGATAATTTTTCCATACAACAAAACCCACACCTCCATATCATAAAAGGATATAGAGGTGCAAGTTATATTTTAATTCTATTAAGGCACGGCGAAGCTCCCCTATATATAGCATTTTTTTAAATTGTTTATATTAACCTAATATTTAGGATAGCAATAAAATTATATCTTGCCCTATAGTTCATGCAGCATAGTTTTAGCTTGCGAACGAAGTCCATCGTGCTATCTTTCAGCAAGAGCAAACTATGCTTGATTATAGCAATGTAAGAATATTTTATCAAATGATCTGCATCTGCAGCCTATCGCCCTAAAAAAGACTCTGATTTACTTTTTCTTCTTATATACTATTATATACTATCCTTTAATCTCTATTAGATCTAATCTATTAGATACATAATACTTTGGTGCACCATATATAAATTGGTATAACTTTACTTGCTTTATAGACGAACTAACTTCTAGCTTGCGCTACGAAGTCGCGAAGCTCCTTGGTTAAGCAAGCTCGAACGAAGTTTTCGCGAACGAAGAGCTTGCGCCCTCCTCTTCGTTCTGGCTTGCCAGCTGTATACATAGATTCGCGTATACATAGCTTCGCATATACATATTACGTACGTAGTAGCAGTAATATGTATGACCGACCCTAAGCAAACAGGCATGCTTAGCATACATACCTTAAGTTGGTATTATATCTATACCTATACGGTTAGTCAGACTTGAACTGACACAAATCGAGTGGAAATCGACAAGTCTACCATTAACCTATAACCGCTTATAATATATCTGAGGAGTGATTTGAACACCCACGAGTATAACTCAGAAAAGCTTAAGTTTTCACTGTCTACCGATTCCAGCACTCAGATTTAGGGCTAAAGTGACTTGAACACTTATAATTACTGTTATGAGCAGTACACTTTACCTATTAAGTTATAGCCCTACGCGGACAAAGGACTTGCACCTTTAACTTCTGGACATGAGCCAAACGTGTTTCTATTACACCAATCCGCTTTAGACTAGATAGGATTCGAACCTACGATGGTAGCATTGAAAGAGCTATGTCTTACCACTTGACTACTAATCCATAAAAATAATCAGCCCAATGCAAGTATCGCACTTACTTCTATTGATTACAAAACAATTGCATTACTTTTATGCTAATCAGGCTTAGCGTATTTCGCGCATCCAGCTACATATGCTTTGCTAGCATGATGCATACATGGATACATTAATTTGAGATATATGTATAAATAGTTATTTATAAAATTAGTACTTTATTCTTAAAAATCTCCAGATTCGTACGGATAAAGCCTATATTACGAGCTAGAAGCCCTTCGTAATAATATTTTACGTATATTTAAGAAATATCTTAAGATAAGCTTCGTGCCTATATGCTTTCAGCACTTATCCTTAACCAACTTAGCTTTCCTGCCGTGCCTATGCTATATATTTATCTTAGTGAAAGAAACATCCCTATGTATAACTTTAGAATTAGCGTAAGCTAAAGCTAAACTATACAGATATATATTAATTTATGAAGAGGCGAAGCCTCCCCTAAATCATCTATATTTTAATATTTGGGCACATAGACAACAGGTAAACCATAGGTTAGTAACTATTATTTAACCCTTTTACAAATTAAATTCTTCTTGTTCCTTTCGTACAAAAGTTAGTTCTTATTATATTCTAATTCCCCCTAGAAGATAGAAACCATACTGTCTCACGACGTATTTAACCCAGCTCATGTAACTTTTTAATCGACGAACAGTCGCACCCTACATAGTTCCTGCATCCATGAGGATAAGTTAAGCCGACATCGAGGTGCCAAACCGCGCACTCATTTTGTACACTCTTGCGCAAATTAGCCTGTTCTATGTGTTATCATAAAAGCGCTTCCTGCTACTCAGGATGCTTCTATACTCCATATTCCTGCATCTTGCTAAAGAGCAAGATGTTTATTTGCCTTCGCGAACGAAGTTCGCCTATATATCCTTTTAGGATATACAGGCGGCAGAAATAGGAATTAAATAGATGCATGCTGCGTAATGCTTCGGCGTAAACGCCTAGCACTTATATTTCCATTTTTTTCAAAACGGTTCAGACTATGTCTTCATTATTATTATATATATATTTTAGTAGTATACTTCTCTGCTCCTGCCGAAAGCGAAGCCTCCTCCGTAAAGTAGAGCTTGTATTTCATAGCCGGATGTATGCAGAGCTAGCTATATTTATTTTCCGCCTATTCAACCTTTTACTGCAAAGGCTCCAATACGACGTTTTGATTTAGCTATTGAATAAGTTACATTTGATTTAGAATTACCTCTAAATAAAACTGAACTTAAACCTCTAAAAGAAGAATCTACATTTTTTAATCCTCCTTTTCATTTTAATGAATAGATAGATCTATCCGCTCTATAACGTTTAGTTAATCTACCTTTAACTTCTAATCTTATACCTGCCATATTTTTATATCCAATAGAATCATAAATAGTATTATGGATGGAGCTCCGCGCTTCTTTATTAGCATTGCTGCTTAGCTGCACTACGGCTGGGCTAGGCAAGCTATGCATTACTCCGGCGGCTACGCCGCCAGATCCATTATTTATTTTTATATCTGAAGGATATGCACCATCTAACAGTTTGGATAGAGAAGCATTCATATTAGAAATTATTTTTAAATCTTTAAATTTACCTTGAAATAGATCCATTTTTTGATCACCTTTTATTCTAGATCTTTCTTTAATAGTATTAATATTAGGTAAATATGCTCTATTTAAAATACTAAACATAGAATTTATATAATTTATTCTTCTTTTTCTTAATTTTAATGCTAATGCATTAGTAAAAAGATCAGTATGATATGCAACAGATTTTAAATTAATTATATTATATTCTATTTTTTTTCCTATAATTTTATTTAATATATTACTTAATATAGGTAAAAACACCAATCTGTTGAATTTATATTGATTAAGAGAATACAATAAATCATATTTTCTTAAGTATTTTAGATATTTTCTCGCATATTTGTTAAGAATAATACCTCAAACTTTTTTTAAATAAAGATCTTTTAATTTTATAAATTTATTTAAATATTGTAGTTTATATTTTATAAATTTGGTTTTTCTTATTATATCATTAATAAATATATATTTATCTTTATATTTACCTAAGATTTTATAAATTTTATCTATATTTTCTTTATATAATAAAAAATAACGTTTTGCTATTAATTTTTTACTTATTTTTTTATTTATTTTTAAATATTTTTTTTTTAATACATTTTTTTCTCTATTTATAGTATATAGCGTAATTATTGCTTTATTATTAGTATGTTTAATTTCGGCATTACTTACATGTATTCTTCTTAATAAATTACGTCTTCTTTTTAGTAATATAAATTTAGATCCTGTATATTTATGATCTTTACAATATAAATTAAAATAACCTTTTATTATTTTATTTATATTTATATCATTAACAGGTATATTCTTTAATGT
>JAASAY010000168.1:0-59774 GCA_014822085.1 Fusarium stilboides
GTCCGCTAAGAGGACCGGGAGGGAGGGAAGGGGGTGCGAAGCAATACTTCCACCATAGCTGTCCAGTCCGCTCGCTTTAGAGAGTCCAGGGGCTGTCTGCTGTACCCAAGATCCAACCTATGAATGGATTCTTTGAGGTACTTAGGAGCGGCTGGGGCAGACTAGGCGAGAGAAAGTACAGTATCTACTGTGTTGTTCCAAGGCTCAGCCGGCAGGATGCTAGTACTGTACTCTATACTGTAATTTAGGCGTGCATCTGGTGGCGGACTGTCGATGCATGCGCCAAAACATGGGCATCTCATCACCTAGGTAGCCAGCAACCTTAGCCATGGCCCCGGAGAGCCCGGGAGCACCTTTTCGACAGAAGGGCAGTGCTTGGCGCCTCATACTTGGTGACTTCAGTGGCTGTGCTGTTCTATACTGAGAGTTGGATCGTTACGATGGAGCTCAGTTTTTCCCAACCCGCTGATATCTAAGGTAGTCACCGATATTGAACCCATCCATACTTAGAAATTCGTGATGAGCGAGTACGTACAGTCCATACTTAGTGAGTAAGCGCACCGACACACGGCACAGTGGGCACGCTACTTGCAAGGTGTCCCTTCATCTGTTGTCTGAGACCAGGGCTGCAAGGAAGCTTGTGCATCCAAAGCTAAGTCTGGCTGACAAGGACTTGGTCAGGCATTTGGAGAAAATCGAAGAATTCAGACTGGAACAGGGCTCCATTCAAGCTTTGGAGGATGGAGCCCGGGGCTTCCAAATAAAGCAATTAGTGGTCCACTTACACCACCTTCGATTCCCTTCGACACCAGGAAATGCGCAAAACGAGCACAACGACTGGCCTCTTGGCTCAACGCTTAATGAGACGGTGTTGCCGGGGGTGGAGACCAATGCCCAATAAGACGAGCCAGTCGCATCTACAATCCAATCAATACTCGTGGACGCAAAGCCTTCGGGGGATTGATTGGCTAGATGATTATGACCCGGCCAAGTCCCCGCTGATCTGACATATTGAGCGGCCTTCATCAACCAGCTTCAGCTCCAAATTGTCAACAATCAACATGAGCCTTGTAACCGTCAATACCCATGGACAATGTCATCACCGCGTCGTCGTGCGTTTGAAAAGCCCTGCACTGGCGCCTTTTACTTCCGCTGCTATGGAGACGGGGCCCCGATGCTTCACTAGCCGTTCCGCCTTCTGTATACACACAGAGGTCTGGCGAGGACAATCACTGACAATCGTTACCAGCTAAGGCTGCTAAGCCTTGACCCAAGCCTTGTGTACCCTGTCATTGCGCCATATCCCAGCAGCTTTATCGCTCAAATCCCAATCAAAAGCCGAGAAAGAGCTCCATGGGCCCGTGGGTCTATGAGTATGAGCGAGGGACAGTCCGCCCCTATTGTTAGGAAGGGAGAGGCTCTCGTGGCCCAGTCTGGCGCTTCATCACATGGAGGCTTCAGACATTGTCATGCTTGCTGTGGTTGCGCGTCCTGGACTCCTGATCGGCGCCTGAGCTTCAGGACCGTGGGTTGAGCCGCCTGTCAATCGCCACGCACCCAGCAACAGCGCGGCTCTTTCTGTAACGGTTAGGCCACTTTCCGAGGCATTGGCCATAGGATTCGTAAGTGTCTAGCGGCTGTCGCTGTCACTCGACGCCAGAGGATGCTCGCGGATCTCCAAACAAACGGGATTAGAAGCGCATGGCCGGGAACTCAATGGACTCTGAGCGCCTGAGATTGACAAATGAATATCTGATGTGACCCTCCTCTTTCATGCCTATTGTCGGTTTATCTCAACGTTTCCGAAAAATACTCTAATGTGGTTTTGAGAGTATATCAGCCGAAGCTGACAAAAATGTCAGCAAATCCGCACGGCGGCACAACCCGTTGAAGTGGTTAATCGAATTTGGCGCATCATCCTGCAATGTCTCGACAACCCGTCCAGCTTGGCTAAGCAAACCCCGGCCCTATCCCGGCCACGCCCCTCTACTGTTGAAGGACGATCTTCGGATGTTCTAAAGACCTCTCAAGAGTTTCGGAGGGGCGAGGGTCCTCCCGCCACGCGTCACCTTGTTCTCATCCAATTATGTCCTTCCTGCGACTTGGCCAGTATCCTGGTGCCGGTATTGATGGTTCGTCACGGCGGGCACTGTCAACGGAGAATTGTTGGAGATAGATGCCAATGCTTCATTCTGTAACAGTAGTTGCAAAGCCTGGTATCCGACGACGAAACGCAATTAACTACCAACGTCTCGTTGACAAGAATAGGTGTCCTTCACCCCACCGCCGGTCCAAACCTTGTCTTCTTTGCTCTGATTGTGGTGCATCAGGAAGGCTACATCCAATTAGCCTGTTTCGGTCTAACCCCAACGCCGTTGACTCTATTCAAACTACCGGTCGACTCTCGCTTCGCCGTTCTCTTCAACTGTTGTTGCGCCAGGACAAGATCAGGCCGTTGGGTGTACTGGACAGGACTCGTGCCAAGCTTTCGACATTGTTCTCGTCGAAACAGACGCCACCTCTAAACGAATACAAGGGACGGCCCCGCGAGTTTGACTTTGACAATAATAAACAGCACCACAGCACATTGCATTGCATTGCTGTTGGAACGACGAGGCCCATAAATAGCGGCGAGATTGCCAAGGGGCCGCCAACTCGCTAACACGAACTACACTGAGCGTTTTAGTGCGAGTCCGCAAGGGAGCCAAGAAATAGCAAGCCAATTCTGCAGCCAGCTCGGATTCTTTTGCTTACACAGCTGCACAATGCTGAACAATGCTGACTTGCTCAATTAGGTAGTTCATCACGATACTGGGGACGTTATCTTTACCTTCTGATAGATGAGATGGGATAGATGAGATGCAAAAAGAATTGTCGGCGACAACTTTGAGTTGGTCAACGCATCGTTGACTAAAGCATTGAATCTCTAATGCTTATCGCTGCGGCTCAGAGTATACCATTTTTGGAGCTTCTCCACGACATGACCCTTCCGCATCGCGGTCTCCGTTCTCGTGTTTCGTCAGTGTAACGTGTCGCTGGCGATTGTGCTGACGCAGTGACAGGCCAGATCAATGATCAATGGGTACCAGTGACCCTTGACCATGCTGTCGAGTCTCTATAATTTGCATCTTGTCAGTCTCGCTGCAAGCCTGTAATATCCACCACGTTTCTTCATCATGGAGGATCTACTAAGGATTGCGAAGCTGTTCGTATTCTTACCAGGAACGGGGCAGGACGTGGCCTTGTCGTTCCAAGTTTATCGCTACCTGAGGATGGGTCATTCTCATTTCCTAAAGTCCCAATTGACGCTAGAGGCACTTTCAAAGCTGGCCTTTTTGTGAGAGTAATCTCCAAGTTGCGGGATAGCTCCAGCATCATTTCGACTGGGGCGGGTCCCGCGGTAATGCCAATGCTGGTGCCCGCCACTCAACGGGCGCGAATTGGTAGCCCTGCATGCCTCCCATGCTATCGCGCGAAGCAATTCATCTTATTTTAGAGGCCCAGCTCAAGCACAAGGAACCTCTCATCTCATCCCCTCCCATCACAGATTGATTTCCGGGCCGGATTCCCCAAATCTCGACCCCCAGCCCCTGTTCAAGTGTAACCTATCATGTTGCACATAGAACTCGACACGAGTAGACAAACTCTTTTTTACCCGCGTCATGTCGTGTCCTCCCACGCATCTTGTCGGCCGACAAGCGTTAGGCCAGGCCGGTGACCCCCAAGCTAAGACGTTGAGGCTAGTATCGTGTAACTCAAAGGGAATAAGCCTCTGTTATCATGGATGCACCATTCCTATCTAGCGACGCCACAAACCACCCGTCCTACTGTACTGTACCTCGATCCATCGGCCATCATAGCGGCCATTACATAGTACATAGCACCCATCGCGGTTGCTAGCCATAAGCCATAAGGCTGGTCTTGGCATCCAGGTTCTTCCCGCTTGGGGAAGACTCCAGTCGAGGCCAGGATGATAACCGAAGTTTATGGTTATGTTGCTTATCGCTGCATGATGGACAATTGACAATTGACAATTGACAATATTCTCGCCTCTTATCTCGCTTGCCTACAGCGTTTGTCTTGTTGCAATACTAATGATAATGAATAATCCGTAGATGCAGTCCCATCCCATCAAGGGAAACACAAACTATAGTCTACAAAGCAGTATTGAAGTGGACGTTTGGCATGAAGTAGACCAGCACCGCCCGAAAAACATGAATAGCTTCACGAACAGGAAGGCGTTTGACGTCGGTACATTCCAGAATCGATATCAGTATTTGTCTACAGTCGAGGGAGTTTAATGATAATGCGGCCAATTATATCTCTGCAAGTTGTCACTATCTACCAGATATTCCATCCCTTTCAAACACTTTCGCGGCCAATGTCTCGGCTCCTTCGTTCTGGACAACAGTTTTCTTGACAGTCAAATCCCTGACTCGGTTCCAATACTTGAGCGCCCTTGTTTCGACTTGTTTGCTGTTCCACTTTCACTTCCACCTCCGCCTCTTTCTCCCTCGACCCTTCTAGTCTTGCTTGCGTTTTTTCTCGCCAACCCTTACCCCATCGAATCGCGGCCATTGTCGCTAGAGCTGAGACTATCAAGTACGCCGCTGAGATAGTTGAGAACCATCCAATACCGACAGCCTCGACCGCTGGCAGGACTACAGCTGACGCCACGCAACCAACCAAGTATCTAGCAAAGAAGTTTGTTGCGGCTACTTCTGCCCCTTGGCCAGGCATCACATCGAGGCAGTATGTGTTATATGAGGGGAAACAGAACAACTGCGCAACGCCCTGGACGAACATGGCGATGACTGGTACGGGGATACCGCCAACCTCTCGATCTACGGTCCAACCGTATACCAGCATACTTCCAGGTATAATAGCACCCATGAATGGCAACGATGATCGAAGTCGGTCCTCGGGTATACGAACGCCTCCACGCTTTTTGATCCACATCTTCACCGTGTAGTCTGCCCAGTGGCCGCCCACAAATGTTCCTACCACATAGCCACAGCCAGGAGCTAGGTAGAACAGACCCGACAACAGCGGTGACTGAAGGTTGAAGCGGGGATTCAGAACATAGCGAATTGGCGTCAGGAGGCTGTACATGTTCCAGGTCAGGGACGCGCTGCCGCCAGCCACCAAGGCAATGTTGTAGTACTGGAACAGCCGCAACACTCGCATCGGACTGATCATGCGCAGGATCGCAAGGGTCTTTCCTTTGCCTGAGAGCTCTTTCAGGTCGTTGATCTTAAGGTGGTGTGCTGTTTCGGACACAACGAAATAGACGCCGAGTGCACCGGCAGCAGCTAGTCCCGTCTGAAGCCAAAAGATACTTCTCCAGGACGAATATGTTACGATGATACCACCCAAGAAAGGTCCAAAAGCAGGACCGACAAGTGTACCTGTCAAGAACCAACCCATTGCTGCACCGCGTTCTGTTGGACGATAAATATCACTACTAAAGAGTCAGTGCTGATACTTGGAGTTAGATACGGCTATTCCTCAAAGCCAATAGAAGAGCTGGATCTGATGATCTAAGTAGATGGCAGGATATCAGGAGTTGGATAAGTGCCATGACTACAGATGCCAAGTATAATCTGGACTTTTTGACAAAACGTTCAAAGTCCTGCCAGAGAACATTCAGAGACGCCACTCTTTTGATGAGAAGGAACATAAGAGGTGTTGGTTACTAACCCAATGCATGCTGGGCCGATGAGAATAAATGCCGTTCCCCCGAATGCTGAAGCAGCCCGGAAGACGATGAACGAGGCGAGATCAGGGGCTAGTGCAGTTGCTAAACTCAGTAAGAAGAACATGATGGACGACGCCAGGGCTACCTATTGGCGCAGTCAGTATACATTATATCTACAACTATGTGAGAGATTCGTGACCAGTAGTCATGAATCTCTTGTGATTCAGACAGCAATACTATCGGCAGGAACGGAGCATTGTTGATACTTACAAGACGCCTGCCGTATACTTGACTCATAGGTCCCCAGAACAGAGGAGACAATGCCATGACAATCATGTACGCTGCATTGCTCACGTTAATGATGCTTCCAGTCGTGTCATAAGTCTCTGCAACTTCAGGTGTCGCGGCTAGAACCGATGTACTTGATATCGGAGAAAGGAACGCTCCAAACGACAAGACAGCCACAATAGCATTTTTGCGTCCCCGTGACACTCGGTCAAATATCTCATCGCCAGCTTCTCGATAAGCGTCGTTGTGATCTGGAGCGGCAATCGTGGCAGCTGGCTCGAAAGCGTCATGGCCTGAGATATGTGACGCTGTGTGGTGGATAGCTTCAGATGTTAGATCATAGGTCGTGTGTTGCGATGGTCCGTCTATGTCGCTCGTGGTCGAGGATGACGATGCATCGCCAGGAGATGCTTCATGTGAGGTCTTCATTGTAGTTGTTGCTCAGTTCAAGGCTAAAACCTCGATCTTGTCTTCTAGTTTCAAAATGTAGTTTCAATTGCATTTCTAAAAAGAAAAGAACTCTCGTTTGTCGCAATAAAACATTGGATGATATGTAGGGTAGTGAACAAACAATACTAGGAGATCAAAGACAGATACAGATACACAACCTTGCTCACGATGGATGTGCAGACCCGTTCCTTATGAACCTTCTTGACTGTATCCCAGCACGCATTACCGAACAGGGGAATTCTCCCCTCATCCATTCCTTTCTCCAATCGTAACTTAATCGATCAATCATCGTGGAGCTTCGGTGCGCGGTGTGTCTGCCATATCCACTTTATCTATCTAACATCCGCATCATCGGTGACCGACTTCCGTGACCAAGAGCAATGAAAAGACACGTCTTGATTCAAGAAAACATACTCACAAGGACATGATTAATGCCATAAAGGCAATGCTGGCGACTCTTTGCTGCTGTGAACCCTGCTTTTTACTGGGAATAACGCGGATATCCGCCTATTCTTAGGATGCGGTCTGCCGGGGCGGAAGGATGCTTCCGTTCGCCGTCCAATTTAGTCGCCGATATCCACTTTTCTCGGAGGCTCTCGGCCGACCACTCGGTGTGTCAAACCGACTACTCCGTTCCCGGCCGATACAATATCACAAATTTGGAACGCCACGATTTAAGAGATGCTAAATGAACTTCATGGTTTCGAGTCTTGTATTTTGTCTGTGCTCAATCACATCCCTTTATGGATGAATACCAATACTCAGAGCATGTCTAAAACAAGACGTGTCATGGTATTCAATACTGCAACGCCAACTCCTTCCAATGCTTAAGTATGTAAATGCACCTCTACCACTGGTAAATCAGACCTTTCCTCCTTGGGGTATTCTCAGCTTTAAACAAGTATTCGGCCATCTTCCGATCGTCCCTCTTAACCCAACAGCTTCTGTACACGCTCTAGTAGAACTCTGTCCACTGGCTGACTGTTGCGCTGTACAACCACGTTCTCCCTGCCGCCGATAGTAACGATTCGCAGCCACTCTGGGGCTACCTCGCTCGCAATCAATCGTACACAGGCTGCACCCTCTTCCTTGGATACTGGCACACGAAGGGAGTCCTTTAGCTTTTCAAGGATGACTCCCATTGTAAAGGCCTGTCGCGGTAAAGACATCGGGTTGGAAAGGCTCAACATAGAAATTGTTGCTGCAATATCTCCAACACGGTTGAGAGCTGCACGACGCTGAAGCTCAGGGCCTGAAGGTGGCAGTGGTTCATTGGCTTTAGCCAGCTGCTTTAGTCGCAGCCGATCAAGAAGGCTCATCTTTGTGCCGTCTGGGTTTAGAAGAGGGTTGTTGGAGGCTGCAGTTTGTTTTGCTTCCTTCTCTTGCTGCTTGGTCGCGATACCACTCTTGATCTCCGATAGCGCTCGTTGTCCCTTGTTGAGGAGAGGGTTTGCTTTGATTCCAATATCCATGTTCTTGATGGCTACCTGAGGGAGCTCGTTCAATGTGAGGCTATCCAAAGGAAGATCGACATCCATTTCGTCAGCAGAGCGTTCCGCGCCCAACGCCCGTAGGTTAATCTCAAACTGCTTCAACAGACGCTCCTCATTGATGGGTGCCATATCGACAGAGGAGCGCTCGACGCAAATCTTGCCCCGGCCATAGTCTGTAATCATGAATGGCGACTGGGCACCATACTTGGCTGAAGTTTGAATAGCGATGCATCGGCGGATGTCCTCAATGGTGACCTGACGCTTGCCCCATGACTGCGAGATATGTGGAGTGAGTGTGCGTAAATCGATAGGTGAGTTGCTTCCGTTATGGGCAAATTGTATCATGATAGTCTTGACAAAGGCTTTGTGTATGTCGACAAGCTCAGCAAGGTGAGCAGGCAGTGCGCCCTTTTCGGCTGTGGCCTTGCTGAGCTTCTTGAATACGCCATCGAGCTTGGTTTGAACAGTCTTTCCCTGCCGTCTGTTCTCGGAAATGACAGTCGATGCAATGGGCTTATGGGCGGTCTTTGCTCTTGATGGAGTCGTCTTGGCTGTCCGTTTGCCCTTTGTAACCGGTACATCCTTTATAACTGGGCTAACCACGGGCTCTTGGCGTCGAGCACGTTTTATAGGTCCGGCAAGCTCATCATCGCTGCTAGGCGCAAATGAGAGAGTGCGAGCCGTTGTCTTGGGATGCGCATCTTCTTCAACTGCGGCGGCCTTTCGCTTCCTCGTGGTTACTGTTGACTTGGGTTCGGCGATAATCTTCTTCCCGGCAGCATCGTTGGGAGTATGACTTTTGGAAATGCGAGTGAAGCTGGTAATGGACTGGCTGGCAGGAGGCGCAGCTTGATTGCGCCTGGCCGGTCGAGGCATTATGAACAGATGTAATTGCCGTCGAGAGCAAGAACCTGGGAACAAATGGAAGGTGCAAGCCAGGTAACTGTGGTGATGGAAATTGAAGAAACCGCGTGTTGACAATTAAGGAAGTCGTGGTGAGTATTAGAGAAAAAGAAACAGACAAGGAAGTTGCAGATGAAAATTGCTAGAGTCCCAAGGCAAGTGTCAAAAGTGATGTCTTGTAAGGTGGGAGCGGCCCGCAAAGAGCAGGCATGTGCCGTCGTCAAGGGGAACGGGGAAGGTCCCGCGACGCGTCTCAACGCGGTTTGACGTGTCTAGTCCGCGTAAAGTGATCCCCACCTAGCCACGGTCCAAGTTAAACTGTTAAAGTGGTGCACGAGCCTACCACGGCAACGCGACCAGTTTCGGCGATTAAACACCAAGCTCATCCTTACGTCACTCCAGCTTTACCGAATTCATCAGCGTCGTAGTGTGGCCGTTGACTCTTGTCGTTCCATTTGTCTTTCTTCTAAGAGGCTTGGCTTGGCTTGGCTTCCCCGGATTCATGCGCGCGGGACTCAAAGAAATGTGGCTTGCGGGGTTGAACTTGAATAAGCAAAAGTTGCGAGAGCTTGTCCGCCTTCACCTAAAATCGTTATTCAACATAGTTGACTGAGTATGTGCAGCGACGTTTAATAACGGGGATATGTGATCTCCGCCGGCCGCATCTTATTTCCTGTCCGCTCGGAGTTGGAGCCCGTCTATCCGAAAACCTTGCGCTACCTTATGCAGAAGACTATGTAGATCGCTGATACTGTAGGTTATCTTAACCATCACCAGTAACCATCTCATCCTCGGTAGCTACGGAACGATTGGACCTTTTCGCAGCCGGGTTGTACGGAGCTTCGCATCTCGGCTCCCGTTGCTTGGACCTGTTGGGCCTCCAGTCTCTTCTTACGATGTCTCGCTAAATCACCCGGCACGCAGCCAACCAGTAGCTTCGAGAATAAGGATACATACTCTCCTGCTGATGTTTTAGCTTCCAAGTATGGACAATGACAAGCCTCGCAACACTTAGAATGGCGGTCTGGATTTCTGGTTGTCTGTGCCCTCAGCACACGAGACAAACTCGCTGTCATTGCAGGATATCCGTGCTCCCCGACAAGTTTCCAACAATGTCAAAGTAAAATAGAGTCCTGCATAGGGCAGAGTATACTGTACTCGATTTCAAGTACTCTATACATTCTCTGCCTAGCTGCAGCTTATTTGAGGCGCCATGTTAGGGCAAGTCATGTACGGTGCCGAGGTAAATCAACCAGGGCTTCATATCCAGCCCACAACATGAACAGAATCACCAAGTATAGCTTGAACGCACAAGGCTACTTTTCAGCTTAAAGAAACATCGTATTTCGTAGAGTACAAGAGGCTCGGTAATCATAATCCACTGGCTTCCTCAAAGAGGGCCTCCAACATGTAAAAGCTGCAAATGTCTTTCACCTCCTGAAAGAGACAAGAACAAAACCTAACTGCAGAACTTTTTGCGTGTTCCCTGCATCAAACCTGTGCGCCTTTGTCCGAAATGTGCAGCCTCCGTGATGGCCTGCGTCACAAAGCAATAATTCCCATGCACCCATTACTCGATTACACTCCTAGCGACCTAGACTCCGGAGCGCTTAAACATGATATCGCAATAACAACGCCGACTGTTGAGAAGAAAAAACAATAAAGCAGCCAAAAAGAAATTCGACTCTGAACACAGATAATACTTCCCCATCCCCTTCATTCCTAGGCCCTTGCGTGGTGCATGGGTAACGAAGCGTCGCCGATGCCATGAAACGTCTTTGTCTGTGAGACTCGCAGCTCAGCGGCGGCTCGACGTGGACCAATGCTCGGGTCTAAAGCTGACAGGGCTGGGCGGGGGAGGCGCGGGAACAGTGTAGTCATCCTCTTGAATATGATGCACCGGAGTTGAGGGACGGTTGGTTTTGGTGGAAAGAGTAGCGTTGATGCTGGTGTAGAGGTCTTGCGAAGTGACCAGCCTCATGTTACGAGGCGAAGCCTGGAGCGATGAAGAGTGGGAACCGGGCATTTTGGTATGAGAAAGGTACAAAGATCCTGTATGACTGGCTTGTTAGAAGGGTTCTTTGTGTGAAGAGAAGCTGACTTATAACTAGAGGATTCAACACTTACAAGAATAGAAACACAAAAGCTTGCGTAAACTGTGGATATGTGATGGAGACTAGTCCTGGACGGTGACCTGTTGATAAACGTCGTGAATCGGTAGAGGTCGGTTAATACGAGTGCGCGACAGTGGAGAGATCGATTTATTTATGCTCTTCGGGCCGAGTTCAGGACGAGAATCCGATCTGGAATGGATAGCTCAATAGGCAACAATCTCTGGAGTTGGGTTGGCTGGGTATGTCGAGCGTTTGGTGGAAGAAGTTGATAACGATCGAAAGACCTCCAAAGGATGTAAATGGCAGTCACAGCCAAGAGTAATGCAATTAATAGAATTAACGGAGAGGCAGGCAGAGCTAAAGTCCGGGGAAAGGGGAAGAAGGGAGGGCCTGATAAAGGGAGAAGGATGTTTTATAGCTATTCAAAGGGAAGGAGCAAGCAGGAGGGAGATGAGATGAGATGAGTCCCCCCGTCTCACAGCCCAACCTGAACCTCAGTAACCCAAGTACCAAAGACGGGGCAAACAAGGGCGATAAGCTACGGTACAAGCACGATACCGACGACACCGCCGCCGCCGCCAATACCGACCAGAGGCATTGACAGGGCGGCATGAAGCGTGGAGCGACGGCCTGTGAGACGACGACATAACATGGGCTCGGAAGAGACAAAAACCTGGGGAACAGGGCGGGAGCATGTCTTGGCTCTGGTACTAGTGAAGCAGGTACTTTACCTAGCTATCCATGTACATACAGCAGTACGGAGGACACCCACCCTGGTTCCGCAAGGTATGCTTGAGAAGACATCCCTGACCTGGGCGCACTCCCACGATTACCTCACCCCCGGGACTCCCGCGGCCCATGTCAAAGGAGCCTTGGGTTGTTGTTGGCGTCCATCGCCAGGGGACTCGCCGGAGACGAACTCGGCACGTCCAGCGGCAGCACTTCCGCTCATCAAGAGCCTTGGTGGGCATCGTTGAAAAATGTCTTGACGATAAGGTGCAAAGACCCACGCAGCGTCGTGACAAAATTGAGAAAGCCATGCACGGTCTTGTCCCTTGCTCTAGGGCCGCATTCTCGACGAGTACAGTCATTAACAGCCTGGCAAAGGTCAGCCCATCAGAGGAGCATTTGAGGTGTAACTGTGACTGCCTAGGTCTACCGCCAATAACTGCCTTGCCTACAAATGCGCTGCATCACGCCAGTATCATTGGAAGAAAACCAACCATTGAACGAACGGCTGTGCTACTCAGCTCTCTCCCGAAAAAGCACATATTTTCTGACACGTCGCCGCTTTGACGGGGAAAAGAAAGGACGACAACACAAAGAAAGGGGAAAAGGGGAGACATGAAGCGCAGTCAAGGGGAAAGCACCCAGCGGGTAAGCTAAAACTAAACGCTACTGTCATTTAATCAATTGGTGGCCTGCAAATAGCATGACAAAGAGGTAAGATGGCAAGCGATTAGTTCAAGCAACACTCATAGCCTTGATTAACCATCACAAGCACGAGCTTCCGGGCTACAGTGGGTGAAACACCAGCAATAGAAAGAATAATAGATGGAGCATAAAGCACGTACTATTCTTACGCAATTCCTAAGAAAAGAACCTGGATGTGGGGTCGCCGGCCTCCATGGGGTCTGATTCCGAACAGACACCTCCCCTTGTCGAATTATATCTTCTAGAACTTCTTTCTTTTACGCGTTCGCTTGGGACTCGCCTACGGACGTCCCCATGGTCTTCCTGGACAATCTTGAGCGTGAGCTCAATGCAAAGGTGGAGACAAAATATCGTTCTCAACCCAAGGGATTTCCGGTCCTCGACCTGACCCAAAACGACTCTGTTCCATGGCGATAGCTGTATCAGAATCGCAAGGTTAATATCAAGAGGCCTTTCCCTAGGATCATCTTCTTTTCTTCCATTATGATCTGGCCACTTGCTAATCAAATGGAAGCCGGTTAAAATGGAGCCTTGGCAGATCGGCCTTCTGGTCTAGAAGGCTAGAATATTGGATGCCAAGCCAAGCCGCGCCCAATATCATCAACCCAGCTTCAACCTACGGTTACCTTTCTGCTTATCTATTTATTAAGCACTATACTGAGGGCACCCCCCTCTGTCAGTCATACTACCACGCCCGGAAGTGGTAGATGGGTTGCTGCCTATGCATCTGCTGTGTTATCTATTGTTGAGGACGAGATAAGATATATCCTGCGGCCTGGCTGTCTTTGATGCCCTTACATGGCATTTCCCATGGCGGGCGGATGAGATGGAGGAATGCTTGAGCAACAAATAACATGGCAGCTAGCCTGCCAAATTGGGTGGGATAGATACGGTCCTGAGTCAAAAACTTACCAACAGACTTAAACAAGCCAACCAAGAACTGGCGGAGCAAGGATAGATGATGTGCTGCTCGGATAGAGCACACATTAAGCAGTTTCACCCACGGCACTCAAGCAATAGACCCGAGAAAGAAGAGATGGTACATGAGAATCAAGTACTTCACTTTTATTATCTGGTTCCGAGAATGAGTGGTGCCATCTTTTCCCCAGTGTTTTCTTCCAGAAACCTGGGAAAAGCCGAAGGAGACCAGGGGTGGGAAATTTACGCTGGGGAATACTGGGATGGTCCGGGCAGATGGCCAAAGAAGACACGGCGCTATCGGTGTTCAGAAAAGCACCGGATTGATATTACGCCCAAGTCCGGTAGTTTTCGAGACCAGGTGTTGAATTGAGTGGAACGCCAGGGTGAATATTGAACGATTCCAATGGTATCTTTTGTGATAGCTCAGTCCAGCTCATACGTTTATCTTTTCCAGTTGCTCACCGACGGATAGCTAGGCTAAAAGCATGAGGAACGGTAGAAAGCGATGGCTTCAATCTCCGAACGTTTTTAACACTCGACATAAACGTCTCTATTAGTCTGCTGCGTGGCTATGGTCTGCAATGATTGACTAGGCGACGAGCTGGCTAGCCAATGTTTAGCCTCCAAATGTCAAGAGAGTTAGTTGTAAATGAAACATGGACTGGACTTGAAGGATACGGAGTGCAGTCGAAATAGTAAGCAAACACACCAAGCCTCAGCCGCGTTGCGATTGGCACGCATCAGTTTTACTATTTGATTCTGGTTGGTGTTGCTTTTCCTCTTGGGTAATTACCCCTTGTTTCTGGTGCTGCCCTGTCAGTCCGTTCCCTTCCCTTCCCTTCCCCTGCCAGCCCAGCATCTGTCAACTGGAGATAGACATGGAACAAAGTCCCCAGCGCAATGCTTTCAGGCTTCTGTCGTGTTCTAGCGCTCCGGTGGCCCCCGAGGGCACTCTCTTCTCAAAATAATTGGGCTGTAGGGATTTGTGGGGTGCCGGAAGATGGGATAATGCCCGTGTGGGGATTAAGGTCGACAGAGTGTGGAGGTTACCAGGGTCACCCATCCAAACGCCGCGTCCACGTTCCTGGATTTCCGGCTGAAGTCTGTTAATCCGTCAGGGCTAGGAGTAATAAGAGAAGCAGGCCCATGACTCAAGACATGGCGGTTACTAACGAATAGGTAAGGCGACAGAGGAACAGTGAGGTTCTCGAAATACGTAAGTATACTGATGAACTTTGGGGTATAAACTTGACAAGGCAACTAATGAGCGTCGAGCCTCGCGCTGAGACGACAAACTTAAACTTCATCAATCCAGAACACGATGTTGTCTCTCCAAGGCAAACTGGAGCTGCCACGTAGCAAACACGATACGTAGCTTGAGGCTTTGAGGGCACTAGAACGGCAAGCAGCCTCGCATTCCCGAACCTATCGGCAGATACCCGCCAACTGCCCTGTCGATCTTTGCAGTCTAGGACCTGGTCTTCATGCGTGGCTTGCGAGTAACCCGACACCATGCCGTCTATCTTGGGTTATCAAGACTCTTTGCTCCCTGCTTTTACCCCAGATTCGCCCTTGGTGACGAGCCGTTGCGGCATCATGTTATCGCAGCCACTTAGCAGGTCTTGATGTGTCTAGCCTCTGATTACATTCCCTGCGGACAAGGTCTTGAACAGTTTTCAAATACCTGTCTCCCCTGTTCGTTCAAATACGAGACTTGGCAAACAACCAATTCGCTATCGATCCATTGTGCTGGTCTTTGACATGATCTTGAATAGGTACTCCGGTAACTCGAGCCTTGGATCGACTATTCTTGATTAGCGGTTGATGCCATATGTCTCAGGACAGCAGCCCGCTGAGCTCGGCTAATAATATCGCCTATGCTAGGAACATGGATAACTGAAAGTCAACTACAGTGACACATCCGGTATGGTGGTATGCTTGTTGACAGCTTCCAGTTATTTGATCCATCCTGGGTTCCTCCAAACGAAAGATAAGTCGGTGTTCTTTACCCCGCTTAAACTCTACTTACCTATGTATAATGACGATTACTGAACCAATGCTCTACAATTTTGCGGTCTCATTGACAGCAAGAAGCTTGAACATCTCGACTTTCTCTAGGGTAAGCCATCAGGCGCAAAACCCGTCTGTTGGCACACCTTTCGATTGCAATGTAATGTCCACCATGATTCATTTGTATTCCCCCCCTACAGCCTATCCCCTGATGCTTCTATAACCCTGGGAAAAGGATACTGAGAATAGTCCATAGCAACGATAGGTTCATGAATGGATGCCAACTTCAATGGCTTAATTTGGGACCTCACATGATTGAGTAAAGGGCCAGGAACAGTGAGCAGTGTAACCCATAAGTGCGCCAAACAGTATATTTATTCAACTCCATATTCCCACACATAGACATGGTCCTGATCGCTATGCACGACAACTCTTTCGATTCTTTTGAGCTACGCCCAGCGCTCGCTCACTCATTCCCAATAAGAGCGGTTGATTCTTTAACCCCTGTTGGTAGAAACACTCCGCGCCGTTGCTGCCGTCCCGGGCGCCGCCTTGGCCTTCCGCCGTGTCGGCTGATAAACGTCGTTGAAGTTCATAGCAACACCTAGGAAGCGCATATCCACATCTGGCTGGTATGCCAAGTCGCCGAGGAGGATCTGCACTCGGGTCCGGAACGATGCGCCCAGATGCCGCAGACGCTCCTGCAAGACCGGAAATTCGGATGCGACACCACCGGAACCTGCTGTGGGCGTATCAAGTCCGTCATGGTCATCGGTGTGGCGTGTGGTACTTCGGACATCGGCCTCCTGACGCCTTGTAAAGTCTGATACGCTCCAGCTGTAGAGTCCGTCTACCGAGTCTCGATAGCTGAGCATGAAACGAAGGATCTCTCCGAGCTGCATCATGTATGTCGTGCGGTCATCATCATCTGAGCTGTGCGTGCGTCGCTTGGCTCCAAGAAGACCCTTGTGAGTAATGTCATTGAGGTAGCGCGTATGTGCCTTTATGAGGTCGTCAAGAGTGCAGTCATCCTTTTGAATTCGCTTCTGAAGCTCACCCCACGACGACTCGATAACCTCAAATAAGATGTAGTATTGTAGCTGACCCACAAAGTGAATCATCTCAGCGAGGACTCCACGTGTTGACTTCCAAGTCTGGGATACTGCAGGATCCGAGTTCTGCAAGACACCACGGGCGCCTGTCATGCACTTCCGCCAGGTCGACAACACAGCGAATTCCACTCGTTTGATACGCCATAGAAAGTTGAAGACCTTGAGATATTGTCGGTTGCCCCATTCTGTCACGACAACATCGACAGGTGCGTCGATCTTGTATTCGAGCGTAAAGCAGTCCCATCCAATGTCGCCGTGAGATAGCTGCAGCATACGCGCATCTAGGCGTCGTAGAACCTCGGGGGAATCATACTGAGCATTGGAACCTCGGATAGCGTGCTCCAGCTGCGCCGTCAGTGTGTGTCTGTACTGTGCCCCGGCTGGGCGGTCAAGGTTTGCAGCCAGAGACTCCATCAGGAGTGCAATAAAGTCTCCTTGCCCCAATAAAATGTAGTTCTTCAGCGCCTGAAGATGCTTGAATAAGTGGAATTTGTTGGCCATCAAGTCTATGAGACGCTTCATGGTGGTCTTGTAGGCTTCATCGATCCAAGCTTCCAACGTGGCCGTGTCACCGTACCTCAACTCCTTCGAGGCAGCTTTTGAATAGTCTTCCACCCACATGGCATCACCGCAGCTATGTCGAATGAAGTTTAGCGATTTACCAATCAAGAAGACCTTCTGAGCAAAGTCCTGGGTGATGATGCTGGGAATCATGTCCGTGGCGATCTCGTACTTGTCTTCCCAAACGTTGCCAGCGCCTTTAACTTTCGATGGGTCCTTATTGGGAGACTGTTCTCTGACGAAGAACTCCTGGAAAGGATCAGACAGCTCACCGTCGTATATCCAGTGACGCAGAATGTCGTAAAAAGGTCGTGTGAAGCTTCCTAGTAGTCGCTCGGCAAAAGTAGCAACGACAGGATCTCCATGAGAGGATGAGAAACTGTGAATGAGAGACACGAGCTGACCCCCTCTCTTCTTCTCAGATTCCTCAGCGATTAGGCTCATCAACCTGAGGCCCATCGTCGCGTCGCGCGTCCAGACCACACATCTCTTTAGGGTGACGCCCGCTTTGCCAATACCTGCCCGTGGCGCCTCCTCATCAAGTGATGCAAGAGCTCTTCGAATCTGGCTTTCTAGCGTAGCAATCAGACTGAGATACGATTTGAGTTCACTGTGAATAGCTGCTCTCAGACTCTGGCCCAACAGCCCTTTGGCGGGAGTCTTGCAAAAGCCATCGAGGCCGCGATAGAGCAACGAGGGCTCTGCTAGAGTGTGAAGTAAAGATACGATTGGCAAAGGCAGGGTTGATGGTAGCTTGATGATGTCTGATTTTGCGAACGGCAATGTCGTAGAGGAGAGTCCTTGTAGAGTGAAAGGCAGATCTCTGAGAATAACTGATTCCGGAGGTTCTATTTCCGAATAGTTGCTCGCCAACAGTGTGGTTTTCAACGAGACATCCCTCTTTGGTGGCTCAGGACGTGGTTCTCCCTCTTTAACTGGTTGCTTGCTCTCTTTGGGCGGAAGTTTCTTGAGCCCATCTGGTTGAAAAGCCTCCTTAAACTGCTCCTCTTCGAATCTGGACGCCTTTGTGGTACGTTCTCGGCCTTGTCGTTTTATGGCATCGCGACTGATGGCGTCTCGGTAGTTGGGCGCTGACGGCTTGACAGGACTCAGCGGGAGGGGCTCGCTCGGGTCTGGAGAATCGGCGAGCTGATAGAGTAAGTAGAGGATTGCCCATTTATGCTCCAACACAGGTAGTGACAGTAACCGGGTATAGAGGTTCGAAAATCGGAGTGCTTGGGTGGGATTGCTCTGGATGAGCTTTCGTTTTATAAGATCGGAGGCATGGTTAACATCGGAAGAAATAGCGGGGGAAGTTGGGCTGGACCGCGAATAGTCAGTATTGTAGGTATGAGCAGATACGTTAAGGGAAATATGATATATAAGTACCTGTCTATTATAGACTTGACGATCTCAAAACAGGTATCATGACGTTCTTGCGCAACTTGCTCAGGCTCGTTAGGATCGGTGGGCACAATGTGGGTTATCAAGCTGTCGATAGCGTTGGTGATGCGGTCGGGAGCCATGACGGCATCGTCGCAGGTAGTTTGCGACAATGGGAGTCAGGTGAGTTATGAGGTAAAGAGAAGTCTTTTTCGAGAAATTCGAATTGGTTAATAGGTAACATAAATTGGGCTTGCGCAGTCGGGGAGTTTGGGTATTATGATAATTATCAAGTTGACTAAATGCAGACACAGACACAGACGCGACAGACGCGACAGTGGAAGCTGGTGGTGGTGGTGTTGCAGGGCGGGTTGCCTTAGTGCCCTGCAGAAGCTTGAAAGTAGCGGGAACTTTCTCAGCCTCCACTCTAGGGAGAGCCGACAGGTACTCACTACCTTGACAGTGCGCTAATGTCCTCCACGGTCAGGCATGGTTCGCGGCAAAAAAACGACTACTATACACTCCAACCATCACCTTAACCTCACGTCAACAGCGGAATTGGTCGCCCATCAACTTAGACGCCGCAATATGCTTTTCTCATCAATTTAATACCTGCAACGTGATCGCGTCGAAGCCCCCATTCGTTTCATCCAACTCATGTGTCTTTTCTCCGCGTCGCGCCGCGCTACACTGCCGCACGCGACGCTGTCGCTTGTTTGTCCCCTATCAAGATGCCAGACATCGACCCCGCGGCTTTGAGCCGTCCATCCGTCAGCCTCTCGACTCCCATACTATCCAACAAGACCCTTGCCGGCTCTGTACCGGGTGCGCCAAAGATCGCAAAGTCGAGCCAGATAATTCCCGCGCGAATTGATCTAGAACCGTTATATACTGCGCTCAAGGCCGCCATCGGCAATGAGAAATGGGCGACATATAAGGAATCGACCAGCGAGTTCTTAATAGGTAGACATCATCCCATATCTTTTACATATAGTTGCGCATGCTCATTCCTCTTCTCTAGGACGCTTGAACCAGACTGAATACTCCGAACGAATAGACCCCATCCTCGCGGGCCCAGGTGACAAGGAACACCTACATAATAACCTCATCGCTGCCATCTATGGAAATGTTACTCGAGAGATGCCTGATCAAGGGCTGGCGCCCTGGGTTAGTGCCAATGATAAACCTACGGCAACGACAGGAACCAAGCCAGTATCAGGTGATGCTGCTGAGCGGAGGTTGAAGGGAGATGTTATGCAATTACCGTCGCGGGACCGGAGGCGCATCAAAGACTTGGTTCAGAATGATGTTAGTTTTCTCAGATCGTCGTCGTTTCAACTGCTAACCGGTAACAAGTGGGATCCGCACGAGAGCATATCGAATGTGTTCGCAGATACACATCGCAAACCTTCCATGGTGACAGATGCCACCCCAACAGTGGGCGGTATCAACAATATGAGTATGTACAGTGCCATGATTAGCGTATTCTACCAATGTCCTAACGCAACTGCAAGACTTCGACCTAGAGATTCGAAAACGATATGCCCAGCCGTTAGCAATCGAGTCTGGCGAGTTTCCTGACGTCAACATGATTTCCGGCCGGATGCTACCGTCTTGTTACGAAGCAGGACTAGTTAGCGGCCACACAGCAGATGCTCCCCAGTTCATGTCGGTTGCTGTGGACACTTTCATCAAGGAAGTCCTTACGCAAGTATTCAGTCGCACGAGGAGCAATGGACCTGGTGAATCAGGTAGTGCTGGATTTGGTGTCGGAACGACGTGGATTCAAACACACAAGTATAAGCGACAATTGGAGTACGAGGAAGAAGCAGCAATGCGAGGCGAGATCGCCCGGGATAAGAGCGGACTCCTTCCGATCGAATCCAAGGCTGCGAGCGAGAGAGGGCCCCTGGGAATGTCTGATCTACGCCTATCCCTGGAAATGGCCGACACAGGGATGGCACAGTTCCCCGTATTGATGACACAAGTCACCTACGGGTACCGAGAAGGCGAACTTGAGAACTGGGACGACTACACCTGGGTGTATGACCATGCGCCTGAAAGGTATGCGGAAGAGAAGCATGGCCTGGATTTGAACGGAGGTCGAGTGACCGAGCTTCCTAATGGACATCCTGACGCCATGGATATCGACACAGAAAGCTGGTGGGAAGGCGCAGAGACCCAGGATTCCGAAATGCTGGATAGCGTTCTGGATTCATGCCTCGCAGTGGGATCCTAGTATGGACCCGATGAAGTCGACTGCAACAAAGCGGGTTGCATCGCAGACGAAGATGTCAAAAACAAGGATGTTCAAAGCGAAACGCTGTCATTAGGCTGTAAAAGCGTTACGCTATCACCTAGACGGTGAAGGCACGGCATAGCACCACGGCAAGCGAAGACAGTAGAAATGGTCATTAAGGAAGTACGATTACGGCAAGCAAGGCGTGCAAGGAGCCGGCGTTTGACGAGCAGTCATGATTCACTGCATCAGCTCGCGTTGATGGCGCAAAGCTTGGATTTGAGGGTTGAGATGGATGCATATTATCGGACGGCTTTATCTTTGGCGCAGGGGTTTCGGATTGCTTTTTTGGTTTATGGTCGTGGCTATAGCGGCTTGATTTTTGTTGCATTTTTACATGTATTTCTATTGCTGTATAGGGATAGCTTTCACCCCTACTCAGCATATTTGGGATGACGAATGAGGATTTGGTGGTGGTCTAGAAGGATGATGAGGAGTAGGAGGAGGACTTTTGTACTTTATCATTGCAGGAACGATACCCGAGCAGCTCGATGGGAGCAATTGCTGCTCCCTACCAATGATGGGGTGGAGGGTTTACTTGAGTCAGCCATGTAGGTAGACTTGTTATCCTCAAAAGAATCGAATTCAGATAGTGCATTTGGCTTGGAGATGTGAGGGTTTGCCAAGCCCTATATGTTTGTGTTGAGGGACATGATCCTCGACCGTATGGTTAGAGCAAACTCAAACCAGATAGGCCCAGTTGAGGATATTTTGTCAAGTCGACACGTACCTAGCCAGGAACAATAGAGTTCCTGGTATGTATGGAAGGTTTGTTTCGTTTTGGGCTTGTTGGCCTAAGACTGGTTACGATAGAAAGAAGAGGCCCACAGTCAGACAGGGACAAGCAAGTTATGGGGTGTTTCTACAGATATGTCACCTTGGAAGAAAGAGCCGAGTAGTCTGAAAAGATTATTACTAGATCTCCATAACAAGACTATTTACTGTGATTTGTCGTAGTCTTGGTGTTGTTGACATAGTCGGAATGAGAGCTACGTAGTAGACCACGTTTGAGGAGCTTCCGCGGGGCCGGCAGCTTAAGAGCTGAGCTTAGAGTCTGTACCTACCTTCTCTAATGCCGATTCGGACTACCTAAGTTAGTGGCTGTCTCAGCGGGCGCTTTGATCAACGGGTTGACCATGCGCTCTGCAATTGGCATGAGGTTAAGCAAAAGAGAACGACAACAGACAACACCAGTTATTCACGCTGGTGATACCACTTGACTACGCCATCGTTTGTCACTTCCGACAAGGCCAGAAGACGGAAATGTTGAAATTATCTGTCTCGGCATAAAAAAAGTGGCAAAGAGCTAGCGAGTAATCAGAACATCGGCCACATACCAGAGTCGTCCATGGATACGGAAGGGATAGACAGAGCGGGGCCCCGAGTTCCTGAGCTTGCCTGTGTTGCTTTGGGTGATTCTGCTTCCGGGAATTAAGGGCGTCCGCTAGTTGCTTAACAGTCCTGACTAGCCAAGGAACCAGCTTGGAGCTGATCAGTTGAATGGTCACTGGGGCTGGATGCAGAAGAGGATAAGGACAAAAGCATGATGATGATGATGAGTTGCAACCAGTCACGCAGATAAAAGTGAGTGTTGATCTGCTCCAAGAAGAGGTTTCTGACCGATGTCATGCTACATCATCGTCGATAGTTGTACAGTACGAGTTACACAGTATAGCAAAACTGTGATGCAAGTGATCTTGACGGATTGCAAGCTTCGATTCCTAGTCCGGGAGCTGCACCGAACAGGAGCAGAAGTGTCTGTGGAACAACCGCCCGAGCAGCCCGAGCAGCCCGAGCCATTGGTTGGCCCGTGCGTGTCTTTCTAGAAAGCTTCCCTGGCGGCAACCATCTTGCACTTTCCAGTTTAGATACCCACCTCCCTTACCCCCACTTCTCCCCATTCCGTTGGTCAGTTGGTCACTCCCTGGTTGGCCCTTGGGGAGCTCTCTTCCCTCTGTTCTGCTACACAGCAAGCCAAAGCCAAGCATCATCGTCTTTCCTTCCATCCATCTTCATCTTCATCTTCATCTGTTTCTTCCTTCTTTATCCGGTACCTTCCCTTGCCTTCTTTTCAATCGTATCCAAAACAACAGCCGCATATATCCAACTCTTCAACCTACCTACTATCTACAACCTCCCTCCCATCGCCTTTTTTTCTCTTTGACGACGAGGCGGGGAACGGAGCAACAAAGCAACCAACCAAGCTCAACCCCACTCGCCTTGCTACTCCTCTCGACCTGGCCCCTTCATCATCTCTTTCAGTATTACGACATCTCGAAACCTCCAAAGCTGCTTGGCATCAACCGCCGTTTACAAAACTTTTGTCGTCTTTGATTCTCTCCAGCCTCTAAATACGACCCTGGGTTGGACCCCCCTCTTACTCTAGGTCCCTTGATCTATAAAGCCTTGCGGAATAATCGTCACCCTGCTTGATCACATCTCAGCTTGTAGGGTCCAACTTACCAGGATTCAGTGTGAGTCAAGCCTGTTTTCCTACTGCCCTGCATCGTCCCGCCTTGTAGCTTTCGTTGCAGCTCGCTACATCACCCGAATTGCTCTAGCTTCACGGGGCCATTTGAGCATTCTCTTGTTCTAGCAGCAAACCTCAAAGGATTACTTTGCAAGTACCAATTGGTGGCCCTGCATTTGTCCTTACACCCGTCTGCTCAACCTTGCTTGCTTTGAAATTTCGTGTTTCCCCTTCATTTTGCATAGCAACTTCGTTCCCTTGAGCTGTGCATGGGCTATGCATCAGGGTCTTGATCTGGGCCCCGCCGCAACACGTCACTTTCAACCGTGGATTGCAACCCACGTCCAGCTTCACCTCTAGCGCATGGGTCGGGAGCTTTTCCTGCACGCAACATCCCTTGTCGCTTTTCAATGCCATTGATTTTCTGTCCCTGGTTTCAGCTGCAGCTTGTACTGACATATTGACAAGCTTGCTTGCTTTGAGTTTCAGCTATAAGAGTCCTGTGGCAGCTGTAAGAATCCTACCCCATTCCTGTGACGGCATTGCGTTGCCACTTCTTGTTGTATTTCTATTTGCTACCCCCCTTCCTTGGTACTCTCTCTTGGCCTAGTTATACGCGCCTGCGATAAAACCATCATCTTTTCAACATCTCGTGAAGCTATTTCCCAGAAGAAAGCTTACAAGAGGAAATACAGACAATCGACGAAACAAGTGCTCCCCACTCGCCCCGCGATACCCCTCACCCGCGCCGACCTTTCGTTGCTCGACAAGCATCGATTTGTGCGTATCCAACGATAGCTACACAAACAGCCTGAACGAAGTCAACCGCATAAAATTCTACCATGGCTGGTCCTTTCTCCAGTCCCTTTGGGGAGAATAGCAACCCCTTTGGAACAGACAGGGGACAGCGTGCGAACAATGCAATCCATCGCGTTGCCGAAGAAGATGAGAACGATACCATCACATCCCCCACAAACCCCCGGTTTGGTGGACAACCAAATTCTGCCTCGCTGTTCTCGGGTCCCTTTGGCGGAGGGTTTGGTGGCGACGCTTCAGGCGAAGCACCTCCCTCGTCACGAAACCATCCAAACCCCGATAGCTACCCTGCCCAATACAACTTTGGTCGCCGAACTTCAGTATCCGCCGAATCATTGAAGCCCAGCGCCGATTCTTATGATAACTGGTCGCCTCCTTTCCATGAGAAATCTGCAGATCAAATCGAACGTCTCAAGCGTGCTATTGAAGGCAACTTTCTCTTCAGCCACCTGGAGGACGAACAGAGCGCTCAGATCCTTGGTGCCCTGGTCGAAAAGCCGATACCAGCCAAGGGAATCAAAGTAAGTCGTCCGTCATCGAAACCAGGCTGGAATACTGACAAGATTCCAGGTCATCAGCCAGGGAGATGCAGGTGATTACTTCTATGTGGTCGAAAAGGGATCCTTTGATGTATACGTCAACCCTGCTGGCTCACTTCAGCCTGGTCAAGACGGTATGGGTAATCAGGTTGGCAACATCCAAGCTGGCGGCTCGTTTGGAGAGCTTGCGCTTATGTACAATGCACCTCGAGCTGCGACTGTTATTTCGGCCGAGCCTAGTTGCACCGTATGGGCCCTGGACCGTGTTACCTTCCGACGCATCTTGATGGAGTCGACCTTTGCTCGGAGACGTATGTATGAGAGCTTCCTTGAGGAAGTGCCACTTCTTGCAAGCTTGAACCCTTATGAGCGCTCCAAGATTGCCGACGCTTTGGAGACCCGGAAGTTCGCTGTAGGAGAGATTATTATCAAAGAAGGAGATCCCGGCCACGCATTCTACCTGCTGGAAAGTGGCGAAGCGGATGCTTACATCGGCCAGTCTGACAACAAGGTCCGCCACTACAAGAAGGGCGACTATTTTGGTGAGCTTGCTCTGCTCAATGACGCCCCACGAGCAGCTAGTGTCATTGCCGCGTCGGAAGTCAAGGTGGGCAGCCTGGGCAAAAACGCTTTCCAGCGACTGCTGGGTCCTGTAGAGGGTATTCTACGACGGACCAAGTATCAAGGTGTTGCAACTGGCGTCGAGGAGATGGATCCTCTTCATACTGGTTAGATTGGAATCTGGGGGAGGACGTGTGTAACAACCTTGATTGATGACGAGGAATGGTTGTGAGCAAGCACAACCCTCAGTCAGTGTACGGGGTATGGTGGTGTTTGGATTGCCTTGTGTTGTTTGGGTGTGTTTATGGAAACCAGTCGCGCCCAAGGTTGGAGTGAGGAATGAATGGAGGAATTCACTTTTAATCGGCGTTCTGAGAGGTTTTCTCCCACCTTCGCTTTCCTGAGACAAACATGGCTAGTGATCAGATACCTTGATTGATATCATTATCATGACACATTCCCCTCTCAATGGCCGATAAGAAGTTCGAGATAAGTTGCGTAAATGAGAATACAGATTCCAAATCAGATCCTGTCAGGTTTCATGGTTTAGTACATTAAATCTTATGAACTCTGTCGAAGGTAAGGGGCTACCGTTCTGAGCAACCAAATAAACATGTAAACCTTCTGGTATCAAAACGCCTGATATCTAGGAGCGGCAGCTGTACACATTCCTGATATCTCAATCCGACCACCTCTTTTCCCTGTATCTATCCAGTTTCATGACTGCTCCGGGCCCTGTGCTGCCGTCCGCGCTAGTTCCTCCCGAATCTTTCTCCTGAGCTCCTCAACTGCAACTTCAGTCTCGAGCACCCGACCAACGCCAGCTTGCCATGTGTCATCCAATGTCTTGATTTCAGCGCCCACAGCGTTTTGTCTCTTCTGTCTTTCCAGGTTCACGATGTCAACTTCGCGCTTGGTAGCGGCCAGCTCGCGCTCAAGCGCCTGAAGCTCGGCCTCTAGGCCATGGTTTCCCAACAGCCAGGCATTCTTTCCCCATTTATCCAGAAGCTCGAGGTTGGTGAGGCGAGAGGAAAGGTAACTGTGTTCAACGGCGGCCGCAGGTAGTGCAGTTGCCGGGGGAGCGCTTGGGGAGGGGGCCTCGTAACGGCTGAGATCAACGACGGCGAGAGGTGTCGATGACTTTGAAACGCGCTCGAGTTCAGCGGTTATGGCAGGCGAGAAGGAAGGCTCTGGGTTTGAGGAGGGCTGGGGCGGTTGAGAGGATGCTTCGGCGGTGATGAGGGCGCGGGCGGCGGCAAGGGCCTCCGGTGTGGGTTCTTGGTCGACGTCTGAGAATAAATGTTAGTCCAAAAACAGGACAGACTCGGGAGAAGGCAAGGGCTTACAGGGAAGGGATTCATGGTATGCTGGAGGGACGGCCATGGTGATGGTTGGTTGATATGGTGTTGCGACGCGCTTGGATAACGGGTCAAGTTTTTTTTTCTTTTTTTTATATAGAGAAGTCAATCAATTGAGTCTGTAACTCAAGTCAAATTATAACAAAGCTCAATATCTTCGTATCTCAAGATGTGTCGCTCGTGATATCGTAAAAGCGCAGAAACCATGCAAGATGCGATTGTCATTGAGTCGCAGCCTCGCGAGTGGGAAATTTCGACATCGGTCGAGAACAAAACGCACAGACCAAGACGCAGCCTCATGCGCGCGCCAGTTCCTTCAGCCTTGGGCGTGGCTTGGGCTTGGCTGCACGCGGGGAAGCTGCTGCTGCTCTCCCCTCCCCCTGTAGTTTTAGCGGTGTTACAGCGGGCCATCGCGATTTGGTGGATGCATGGTGATGGAGTCGAGCTCCACTGACCCCGGCATGTAGCGCTGATACCGATAAGGAGAACGACGTCGCTGTTGATGGTATGATGGGGATGAAGTTGGATTGGAATTGAGACAAACAGGCTCTCTAATTAATTACTTATGTTAATACATATATCTGGGCGGAAGCCAGCGGGGACAAATACAGAGTCAAATTGTATAGGCATCATCAAAGAACCCATGGTTACCATCAACTGCTACACTGTCGTTGTCTCGCCTGGCAACACTGTTGCAATCTTCTACCCATATTATCATCAGATTACACGACATCTCTGCGTACAATTCAGCACGCTCAGTGAGAAAAGGTTCCTCCCAGTGCCAGACGCATCGTGAGCGGCACTGGGCGCTTACCTTTCGCGGCACTACTGTAATTTGAAAGCCATGTGAGCAAGCGAGGGATCGGCACTGCGCCATGGGAGAGGTACTAGATGGCTGCCGGTTTAAGGAGTTCCAGGGAGCGGGGTATCTCAGAGATAAAGGATAAAGCAACTCGCAAGATGGATACTATGAGGCAATTGATACAGTAGGAGTGAGCTTCAGTTCAAGTCATCACAAATGCTAGTAGTCTGAGTGTCTTTGTTTGATATTGGCTGGGCCCTCGTGGGCATTTTACAGCCATGTTGTTTGCTTCCATGTTAAAGCTAAGGTAGTGGTACAGTAATACATCGATCCGCTGGAAAACTAACTTCGCAGGCGGTCATAAAGCTATGATCCACGTAGAGATCTGTAAATAGTCACGAGGGTCCGTCAACTCCGTCCATATCCCTTACCATATCCCCCAAACAGTTTGATCAGTCATTCCCGCCATAAGGCAACTGTTATTTATGTTGTTTCATTCGTTTCGTTTCATGTCGTTTCGTAGTTGCAAAGAAAAGATCAAACTCGCATCACGATCAATACTTGTGGACCCTCGAGCATGCTGCTACCATCGTATAAAAGTAGCGAGCAGTGACTACCAATCTCTTGATGAAGATACGGTAGGTCGATTAAGACGAGGATCGACCGCTCTCGGAAGAGTCGGTCTTGGTGAGGTCTTCATGCTCTTCCTCCTCGGGGCCGTGAAGCGACTCCTCGAAGACGGGCTCGGGCTCGTTGACCTCAAACTTGGTCTTGAGATCGGTGACGTGATGAGAAAAGCTGCTGCTGTTGGAGCGGCGGCGGGAATTGGTAAAGGTGAATTGCTCATCAGCGATATCGTCGCTGACGGTTCCCCTGCAGATCGTGTAAGTGTACTGTGGAGACTGTGGGTATGGGTGTTTTGGGGTAGCATACCAATTGCCTCGGCCAGAGCCGTCCTTCTTCACCTTCTTGGGGTCGACATCAGCAAAGCCGTTCTTGCCAAAGAAGCGAGGAACATTTTCCGAGGGGAGGACGGTCCCCTCGGCAATGCCCTTGTGGTCACGGTCGTTGGCCTTGTGAGATCGGGTCACTATAAGAGGTATCGTCAGTATGCTGTTGCAAGTTGGGTGACTGGTATCAAGCTGACTTGTGAGGGTGTGGGAAGGAAAGTGCGTGGTAGTATGGAAAGATAGAAGAAGTGTTGTTGATGTGATGATTTAACAAGAAGATGATGAATGATAGAAAGAGGGGTCAAGACACGCGGACTCGAAGGGGGACCTCGATGGCTTTTAAACGGATTGGACGCCGCGCCAAACGTCACCAAACGTCAATCGCCAGTGGACGAGAGCGTCCCTCCGGTCGAGTGAGTCCAGGTGCGGGGTGCCAGAGAGTTCATAGGAGCAACGACCAAGTACTCCGTGTATAAACGCTGGAGGACGGAGAAAGGGGAAACAAGCAGGGGGGGATGAACTGACTGAGAATAACAAAAAAACTTACTTTTGTAGGTTGAAAAGGGTGTCAAGCTAGTGTGAGGCGATGTGTGAGAGTGTTGCGTTCGAGAGTTTGCGATGCGGAGCGATGCGATGTAGGAGGTGTTGTTGCTGTGATTCAGCTGGTCGTTTCTATTTACAGGACAAGAGGCACTGTAAACAGAGCAAGTTGCTGATGATTGACTCGCGGTGAATGGATAGGCAAAGATGCAGTGTCAATTCTCCGAGTGGTTGTTGTCAGAGAAGATGGTGGTGTAGAGAGATGGATGGATGTAAGATGAAAGGTCTCGAGCGGTTCGTAATGTAACGAAGAGGAATGAAGAGGGTTGTTGTTTGAGAGATGAATGAGCAGATTATTCGTACGAGATAGATAGGCAAGCTATAGTTAATCCAGGGACCTTCTGGGGAGGAGCTTTCCCTGCCTTTATATCCCGAGAGTCACGCGAGGAACGATGTGTGATGGCATCACCTTGTATCCAATCAGCTCATTGCAGTCCGATGTCCCTTCCCACCTACGCTACCATCCAGCCTCTCTCTGACTCTATTCCAAGAGGAAGCTATGGAGGCTTTCCCCAACAGATCTGACCCCTACAATTGGCAATTGCGAGTACGGAAGAAGGGGTCAGCTCGGGCATTGACGGCGTGGTACAGTACCGTATGGTACCTTCCATCATGATGATCCATCATGGACGAGAACGAGACCCCCAGCGCAAGTGCAACAGCGCCTCAATCTTAGTTCCACTTTTCTACCCCGGTGGGGCATCTAGTGACCCCAATAAGCGGGTCTCGCATGTCCCATCCCGTCCGTCTATCGCGTGACCTTGCGCAAGCAGCCGCTGGCCGAACTCTGTGTTCTAACGATTTAGAAGGAAGCTCATGTTTGAAAGCACGTTACAATTGCGGGGGAGCACCTCGTAAGCATTCCAGTTAGAGAAGCTTCATGTTCTGTGCTTAGGCATTTGTCTAATTTTAAGAGGAAATTGAGCACATTCATGATGCGAATTGTGCAATCCGACCCCATGGCTTGCCTCGTACCATCACCGTGGTCAATGGGCTCAATTGAATCTCGCCTCTCCTTGACTTGTCCATGGGGTTACAAACAGATTAACCCAGCCTCTAAACACTGGACTCTGGACTCTGGGGCATGGAAGGGTATGCTTACGTGCCCCCAGCGTTTAATGTTGTGCCAACCAAAGTTGTACATTAGCTGTCTGTCTACTACATAGTAACTGTCCTCTTGTTCAACAAACGCAGGGACCTCCACTTCAAAACACCGATTCTCGTCACCTTACTTGACTTCTCTAATGATACCTTGCTGGGTACGATACCAGGTGATTAGCCTCGTGCTTGAGCACAGAGAAACTGACGTCGGTGTGCTTCTCAGCAAGGGTCTAACTGGCCTGGGCTGTTTCGGCGCTCGGCGGCAGGGCGGGAAGCATTCCACAGGCAAACGATAGATCCCACCTTTAATTACGGGGATCCGGGGTAGGTACGCAGGTACAGTACCGGTGTCAAGCTCGTCTGCCGCTGATAAGGTAGCGATAGCGATAGCGATAGCAACAGCAATAAGGTACGATAGATGACGATGGGAGGTTGGTATGGCTCAAGCAGTTCAAGATTAAGTAAACTCAATTGAAGTCATTCGAGTTTCAGCTACTGCAGTTTTGTATACATTCAAATCTAGGTACTTGCTCTTGGTAAACAGATCATCATCAGGTAGTTGTCAGATTCACAGTCATCTTGATGTCGCCGCATCTGCCGGACTCAACTCCACCATCCGAGGCAGCAAGACTGACCACGATCTTTTTGACCAAGTGGATTGAAACTCTAGGGACTTCCAAGGCAGGCAAGTTCCAATCTTCAGCACCTACCTAACATGATATCGGCTTCAATGTCTCAAGTCCGATACCGCTTCCTCTTCGAGGCTCAATTGTCTGTGGGCCCAGCAAAACTGACTCAGCGCCCACAGCTGGGTGTGCACATGACCCCTTCTCATCGGCCCATCTTGAACACTACCAGGGGCTCAAATGATTGATCCAATTGCAAGGCTCAATTGATTCGAAGCTTGAATCCTGAATGTCTTAGCCCTATTTCCGGGGTTCTCCTGGGACTCATGAGGACCTTCAAGCCAGAAATCCACGTTACAACTTGCCACTAATGACCCGGAGCTCTTCACGATCCCCTCAGCCCCAACAGAACCCGCTTCGTTCTAGAAACCAGGAGACAGTCATCAAGGTCCCATGATCTTCTATCGTGCCCCATTCTTGGAGCCGAGTTCATTGCTATCTCTGTAAAGGACAGGTGTTTAGATCTCTATAGCATTACGCAACTTGATGGCGTCCAGCCAACTTCCTGGGCATCGGAGCTGTGTAAATCTAAGGTCCTTGGCTCTCGGTGGGTTCACTGCCAAGAATACAACATAACTGCCACCAACATGTCATGACCAGTATTAAATCTCGGCATGAGCCCCGAGATTCCTCCTTTATCTAGATCTTTCAAGAACGTGCCAGGTGCTTGATTCCAGTGATGGCGCAAGCGGAACCACATTCCCTACAAGGAAGGCCATGTTCAGATCGTCCCCTACGTCCCGTATACAGCGAAGATCAGTACACATCGAGGCATCGGCTGTTTCTGGTATGGCAGCTTCGCGTACTATTATCAATGGTGCAAAGCGGTGTGTAATGCATTGATTTAGATGAAGCGAGACACTAGAGATCGTGTGTCCTTTACATATCAACTATCCTTTTGCACATGGGAAAATCTAAACATCGTAAATCTCACGTCAAATTAGCTTATTTTGGTTGCTGGTTTTTCCCCTTGCTGTATCGATACAGCGTCTAATACGTCCCCTCTGCTCGTTTGATAAAGAAACCTCGTCGACCTGCGCCTGAATAGTACAATTGCAGCTTCATCCCTGTCCCAAAAAAATACCCACTCTGCGTAATCAAACAAATACCCTTCTTCCTACTATAGAGCTCTCTTTACCACCTCTGCACGTCACCAATAAGCTAAGGGTTCCTTAACGGTGGCCCATCTTTGAGAATTCATTTTGATAACGCAGCTTGAATCCGTTGCAGAGCGCTCGCATGTCAGGGTATTGGTACCCCTTAAGCTCAAAGCCTTGCGGAATCGCGCGCACCGGCAGTGCTATCACCTTGGCTGTCTTGCTAGCTTTGAAACACAGCCAGAAGTAACCAGGATGCTTGGTGTCGATGCAGAAAGCGTACGTCGACCGATTCGGGTTGGCATCGATGTACGTCGTTAGCCATTTCTCTGAATCTTTAGTTAGCATCATGTCCATCTTGACACAAAAGTTGCATAAGAACTTACCCGTCTCTCCCCGAGATCGGCTCTGGTACTTGTCATGTCGCATTAACTCCTCCACCTTGCGAGCCATAGCCTTGACGTGCTCCACGATCAATTCGTCCAGATCGGTGTACGTATACTTGCCGCCCACACGCAACAGCTTGCCGACCGAGAACTCTGTTTCCTTCTGCATCTCGAGAACGTCAATGTGCTGGTACACACCGTCCGCAACCTTCCAAGTAACCGCTAGATGGTCGTTGCCCTTGGACGAAGGTCGAATTATGACCTCGCCGTTGGGTTGAGATCCCAGGAACTCTTCAGCTTGTAAGCCGTTGAACGGCTTGAAATTGGGATGTTTAACGACACGCTGGGTCCGTCCAGTAGTCTTGTCCTTCTCTCGCAGCTCTTCTTTGTCTGCTGACTCGAGAGCGTAATCCCATCCATCACGACCAAAGTTAATTGGTCGCTTGTATGGAACCCGCAGAGCATCCTCACGCATTGACAGCTTGGCCATAAAATCCTTGTAGTTGATATCTAGGATCTTGGCCTGGGCTGTCTGTCCAGAGCTAAGCGCCTCCTTGATGGATGAACGGTGGCTGACCTCGTGAGCCTCGACCCGGCCCTCGATACCACAGTCAAGCTTGACAATGGCAAAGTCATCCTTGACAATCCGCACGTTGACAGGGACAATCATGCCATCGCAAAGAGTTGACTTTGTCTCACCAGTGAACATAGTGAAGATCTCCGATGCTGACAGCAGAGCAAAGTTCCTCCGGAGTTCTTCGTAGGGTGCCTGAAGTTCAGCCCGAATTGTCTCCAAAGTAGCTCGCTTGCGCTGGCTGTAGTTCCTCTCCAGCTGCTCTGCGTACTCTTCCAAAACGAGCTCGTTGACCTTGTCCTGTTCGTCCTGCTTAAAGAGCTTGCGAACAATCGCTCCAGGCCCATTCTCATCCGTCTCGGCTTTAACGTCTTCCTCGTCGAGCTCTAGAGCATCAGCAGCCATCTTGCGACCCAGTTCATAGTCCTCAGGATGCACACGCGTATTATCCAGAGGATCTGAAGAAGGGTTCGTAGCCTCGTATTCGATAAAGAGGAAACTTGCGCAATTGTTCCAAACCCTGGGACCAACAACTGGCAACTTGCCACTATCAGGGTCACCCACGAGTTCGTCTCTGGTGCCTACAGCGCCACCATTAGCATTGATGGCCTTGATAACACTCGTGGCTTTGCGTGGACCCAATCCGGATACATAAGGTAGGAGGTTGGCGGTGTAGGTGTCGTTCATGGCTTCGTTAATGTCCACACCACAGAGATTAACCATATCAACCATGGCTGAGTCGAGGTATTTGGCCAGCTTCTCAGGAGGGAGAAGGTTCTGGCACGGATGGTAGGAAAGAGAGGTGACGTCTTTGCCAAGAGCTGCATACTCCTTCATGGGGTTCTGCATGTACCGCGCCAGAGCAACACAATACCTCGTAATAGGATTCAGACTTGGGTGTTCAGCAAGCGCACGAGGGCTGTCCTTGTATAAGCGCGCGACCTCATCGTTCACCACCACAACCTCCAACGGCTCTGTTCTGTAGTCATTCGTGTCCGGGTCCTCAAACTCGGGGCCCATAAGACCCTTCTCGTTGACGAGACTCTCCAAATCACGCACTAACTTGGTTGTCTCAGCAGACCAGCCGCTAACACCAATCACATCAGGCCGGCGGCGCTTCACAATCTCCTCGAACTCTTCTCGCTGACGCTCATCTCGGGCAAGATTTCCGAGCTTTCCCTGCTCAATTACTCGACCATCCTCCTCTACCCAAGCCCAGCAAATGGGGTCGCGAGCGGGATCAGCCATGCCATTGGAGAGAACTAAGACACGGGGCGTAGTGCCGAGAATCATACCCTTAGGCTTGTATGGTGCTTGATCGAGTCGCTTCGCGTACTCTTCTCGACACATCTTGAGAACCTCATCTTGGCAGAAAGTTCGGATAACCTCCTTGACGTTCTTTGCAATGATCCTCTCCAATTTGGGATAGGCAAGGTCAAGCACCTTCTTGCGCTCTTCTCGCCACTGCTCAGCTCGGTCACTGAAGTTCTCGGACTCAAATTCCTGGTAAAGTTGCCTTCGGAAATCGTATCGAGCAGGCATGTCCAGCTTGATACTGACGAGGCCTTCCTCCTCGGCCTTCATCATCTTCAAGAAGAGCTCTGGCTGATGAACAAGGTCGGCAATGGCCTGGTTCTGCAGGTACTTGATCTCGTAGAAGGGGTGGGAGTCGTCAATCCTGCGCAGTCCCTTTTCGGTTCGCCGACAGCTGATCTCGGCGGCCTGGTAGTACGAGTTTCGGAAATGCTTGCGCATCCTTGGACTAGCAAACAGCTCCTCCGAGTACATCTGACGTGCTGCGCCGATGACTTGATCGCCTGTGTTGAAATTATCATCAATCAAGCTATCTGCCAAATCCATAGGATACTGCGCGTCATCATCAGGGGTGATCTTCTTTCCTTGTCGCAGAGCGTTCTTGGCGAGCTGATCTGCCGTAATACCATAGGCGCGTACAAAGTTGTAAGCCTTGCCCTGGCGGACTCTTTCGAGCAGGTTCGATTTTGAGCCCGGCCTCTTTGTTAATGAAAGATTACCAGCCATGGCAGCTAGGTCTTTTAGTTGCGGACCGTACTGGAACTGCAAGTAATCCTGCAGGTCTTGGAGTTCTTCCATCGTCGTGGCCTCGGGGATCATCTCCTCTACAATTGTGTCGTGAAATTCCAATCCCTTGAGGTTTTCTAAGGTCTTCTCCAAGGCATTCCTCTTGTCCACAAAAGATCGGAACTTGATATCCAATTCCAAAATCTTCCAAAGATCATCTTGGTTCAGGAGTTTGTCCGCGCTGATAACGTATTCCGGAGCATCGGGGTCATCGCGGTTCGGGTTACGTGTCTTTCGAGTATGGAGTAGGTAATCTTTGCGATGCTGGAACACATAAGGTACCTCCACTTCGTCGACAATGAAGAATTCGAGGACTTTGCCCACAGCCTTGCCGAATGGGCTCTGCAAATCGGCAGCCAGACCCTTCTTCGGCCACAACTGGTTCGTAATCCATCGTGCCTCCTCTCTGAACTGCTCGGCCGTGAGCTGAAGGCTCTTGAAGGTTTTCCGGTCGAGTTGGAATCGCTCTGGCTCGTCGGTAAAACGAATCTCGTTATCTTCGTCTGTCAAGAGCTTCTCTTTGAGTTGCGACGGCTCAAACACGTCCTTCAGCTCAATAGCCTGTTCCTCTCTCTCACGGTCCTCCTCTTCTTCCTCCATCTGCAAGGCCCAGTCATAGTCTTCACCATTACCAAAGATGGCTTCCATGTCGTCCAGCGTGTCCTTGTCCAGATCGCTGGTTTCAATGACATTTCCAAGGCCACGGTCTCTGGGTCGAGCAACCTCGGCATCTTCACGCTGTTGTTCTAATTCCTCGGGGTCATCAGGGAAGTCCTCCTCGATGAAATCGTCAAACTCGTCGGCTTGGCCTCGGTATGATCTGCCGTATGGTCGCTGTTCGCCCACGTCTTCGTCCTCGTCCGAAAAGATGTCGTCAAGGCCGCGGCGTTGGGTCCCACGATCTTCATCGCGATAACCACGCTTAAGGCGCTTGAACTTGGACTGAATTCTGGGTCAGGGGTGTCGCTGGGAAGAAGCCACTCAAATGGCGTTGAGCAAAACTTACCTGTGTCTGAGGTTTAGGCCGCTCGCCGAACTGTTCGCCAATCAGGTCGAGATCATCCTCATCGAGTTGCGCCTCTTCTTCGCGATCACGGTGTTCTCGCTTTCGCTTGTGTACAGGGCGCACGTCGGCATCGGATTCGCCCCCTTCCTCCTCGTCCTCATCCTCATCGACGATGAAGCCTTCGCGAATCTATATGACAGTGAGTCAGATGGTTTTCCAAAGTTCTATCCTTCTCATCAAAAACCAACCTTGCGAGCTTCCTCTTCATCGTCATCATCCTCTTCCTCCTCGCTTGAGTCTTCTACTGCATTCTTGCGTCTTCGCGGCTGGCCACCTTCCTCATCAAAAGACTCATCCTCCTCCTCGTCATCTAGTTCGGCCTCTCCGGAAATCAAATCGCGCATGCTGTTGCTCATCTTGGCGAATTGCGATGCTGCCGCGCAGGCAACAAAGCTTTCTGTGGCAGCTTTAGTTGTCGATAACTCGGTATGGGGCTAGAAACTCGATCGTCGGCGTTTTTGTTGACTCTCTGATTTCGCCTGAAGGAAAAGAAAGCAATAAAATAGAAGAAATTTTGATATTGAGCTTTTGTTGAAAGCTTCTGATGTTTGGGATTTTTTGGCGATGCGCTGAAGGAGCTACACGTGCAGCCTTGTCGCGACTTGCAGGGGTGCCTATTCGGGAAATAAGATCTGCCGATTCCGTGCGAGTTACATAATCCTCGATGGAGCTTCGGCCTGAGCTTCTCGTCATGATGGGAGTTAAGCTTTTCAATAACATTGGGCACAACTAGCAAATACTTAGGTAACAAATGGTATGAATTTCAATAATCAACATTAACAACATCTTCAATCAGCTTTTCGCGCTATCATGTTGAAACGTCAATTCAGCTAGAACATTTCGATATGCCATCCACTCCAGAATCTTACTCGAGCCTAGTGGTCCAAGTGTCAGCCAGAACATGTTTGAATCGCCCGGTGTCTGATCCATCGTCTGTTCTTATGCTTTGTTTCGTGTTTCTTGCCCCATCAATATTTATGGCCCCTATTTGATTTACGTCCTGGTTGTTGAGCACTAAAGTAGCACAACACGATATTGTCATCACGGCAATGACGGAACGACAATTGATAGGTGAAGCTAGGGACGGGGATTGGCATATCGTATCTATCCAATGTACTCCGTACGGACTAATGGATTATCACACATCGCCCATCCATGCTATCTTATCACAATTCTGAATCGATACCTGGACGAGACTCGAGGCGTGGAGTGTCTCAAATGCCTAGCCATAGCCAACCTAGTCAGTCTGAACCTCCAATACGTAGCCACTACGGCCAGGGCATCGCCTCCTGGCTTGGGCTTGGGCCTCAAGCAGCCGCTCGCTACCCAGGTATAATTACTCCGTGTTATAATGGATGCTTGGTTGTAATGGACGTCTTTACTCCGTGGTCTCCCCTTACGGCGAATGAGTGGCCCACTAGATTTCAGGTACATAATTTCAAAATCCGCCAGTCATTGCAACTCCTGATATTCTCGTGGTTAAAAGGCTCTTGATTGCATCGCAAGTAATCGTGTCTCACTGCCCCTTTTCTTCTGGATTTACCGCCCAGTGTCGTTTTCCTCTGCCTTTGGTTGCGCCTCCAACTCCCTCGCAGCGCAAGTCCAGCCACTCCCGTCACGTTGTCGCTGGCTGAACCCCGCCCTCCACTGTCCGCGCCTAACCAGCCAGAAGCCGTGAAAGCGATAATACCCCGTTACAATCTTCAACGGCGCTTTGGCTAAAGGCTCCTGATAAATCCACGATCAAACCTGGTCGAGAGGGTTCATTCGGTTCTCTTATTTCCCATCGTCTGCAAGACCCTGCTTTCTTGGCGAAAGTATCTCGGTCTCCCGCTGCGGCCCGAGAATAACGTGCGCCGGCCTTTAGCCCCATCTCAACGCCGGACACTTTTATCGGACAGCATCCAGTCAGGCCTCAAGTCTGCGATCGACTCCCTTCCGAACATTTCGACTCAGGTGATACCTTGCGCAGCAAAATAAGGTCGGCCTCCTACCTCCTACCTCCTACCTCCTACTGCCGAGAACCGTCCTTCCGCCGTCGATTATCCTCCCAAATAAAATCAACGAGCGCCCGGCAGGTCTGAGCCTGACTAAACTTTCGGCCTCCCAACGTCCGACTTCGCTTCTACTTTTCCCTTCTACATTCACTAAACGAGCACGATCTCCCGTTCGCCTCTCAGAATGGCTGATCCTTTTGCTCCGCGCTCCATGAAGCGCAAGAATGTCAAAGGCCTTGCCCTCAAAGCAGCTGCCCCTCGGCCCCCTCCAACCGCCGAAACCAACAATCATGAATACAATGGAGGAAGCCAAGATGCAGGCAAGGATGAACAGCTAGAGATTGGTATTGAATACAAGTTAGACCTGCGACCTGATGATCTTGAGATTCTCAAGGAATTAGGATCTGGAAATGGTGGCACTGTCAGCAAGGTCAAGCACCTCACAACAGGAACCGTCATGGCTCGCAAGGTATGTCCGTTTATCTCGCCGGCAAGTCGCCCACTGACTCATTCATTAGGTGATGCATGTGGAAGCCAAGCGAGAGATACGAAAGCGAATCGTTCGAGAACTTCAGATTATGCACGGGTGTCACTCTGACTACATCGTGACATTCTACGGTGCCTTCCTAACCCCTAATAACGATGTCATTATGTGTATGGAGTACATGGACGTTGGGTGAGTTCGATTCCGGTATGCCTACAGTATGGCAGCTAACTCCGAAAAAGCTCCCTAGACCGAGTTTCGAGAGTCTTTGGCCCTGTCCGAGTAGATGTTCTTGGCAAAATTGCTGAAGCGACTCTGGGCGGCTTGACATATCTCTACACAAAGCACCATATCATGCACCGTGACATCAAACCATCCAACATTCTGGTTAACTCGCGGGGCTCGATCAAGCTTTGCGACTTTGGTGTCTCGGGTGAGCTTGTCAACTCTATCGCTGACACTTTCGTTGGAACCTCCACCTATATGGCTCCTGAAAGAATTCAAGGAGAAAAGTACACAGTCAAGTCAGATGTCTGGAGTTTTGGTCTCACTATCATGGAACTTGCTATTGGCAAGTTCCCTTTTGCAGCCAGCGAGCAACTGTCGGACGGTGACTGTGCCCCTGCCGGTATCCTCGACTTGCTCCAGCAGATTGTTCACGAGCCAGCCCCGAAGCTGCCCAAGAGCGATGCCTTCCCCGGTATCCTCGACGACATGATCCAAAAGTGCCTCTACAAGGAGCCTGAGCGTCGACCAACTCCACAGGAGCTCTTTGTAAGAAACATCCCATGACTGGCTATGTGCACTTTGCTAATCTAACCAGGACCGCGACCATTTTGTGCAAGCCGCCAAGCGAACACCAGTCGATCTTAGAGAGTGGGCTGTTGGCATGATGGAGCGTGATAACCGAAAATCTCACTTAGCACCTCAGCTTTCCCCCTCAACGCAAGATCTCCTTCGCTCGAGCGACTCACCCACTCAGTCCCAGACTCAGGCTCAAACCCAGGCCCAGGCCCAGGCCCAGCCTGAAGATCGTGGTAACCACACTCCCACGTCCGGCGAGATCCCTATTGGTGGTGCCGGTATCATCTCCCCTCGGGATCAATATGGCTCAAGCCAGAGCCGATCACCGCCTCGCAATGGATACGCTTCTGCCCGCACACCAGCCTCGGCACACCCTGGACTGGGACCTAGAGTCATCACCACAAATTCCATCCCTAAAGTCTCAGGTTACCCCGACAGTGCCGGTCCCGTGAGCGCGAGTGGTACCACATTTAGCCTACCCGTCCGACAAGCACCCCCCGGCGGTCCCCTACCTCCTCCGCCACCTCGAAAGGAGACTCCTGATGAGCTTCGAAGGGAGAACCGGAGACAGGCTACTTTTGGACTGCCGCCTAACCCAAGCTACGGCATACCCTAAATAGCCTGCATTCGAGTCGATCCCGTAAGCTCTACACTTTGGCAGTCACCTTCCCGAACATATTGGAACAGCGGCCCAACCCTGAAAGTCATTTAGCATACCTCGGCGCACTGTTTTGAACCTTTCCTGTGGTCTCTGGACAGATCACTATACTTGAATCGCTACATATCTCGTCTAAAATCAAGGGCCTGGTCTACTTTGTTTGAGGAGACAGCTGTCTCCGTTGATCTCAATTCTGGAGATTTATCTGCTGTGTCTAGCCGTATAGAGAGGGACATGTACAGAACTGGGCTCTTGTAGGAAACCTAAATGAAATGAATCTGCGTTTGAGTAGCCACCTTGTGGTGCCGTTTGTTTGGGTGAAGAAAGGTATCATAAGGATGATGCATATCTCGCCGAGAGATTCGTGAAAGGCCACTGCCATAAGAAAATCACTCCTCCTTTACTTCTCGTCCAACGAAGCCATCCTCCAGGATATCAACGAGCTCGTCCAGTGTGGTAATGACCAGGTCAGTATGCGCATGCTCCGCCAAGGTCCGGTTCACATCGTTCACGAGCAACACAGTAGCTGCACCCGCCCTTCTCCCCGCCGTCATGTCATCAATTGAGTCGCCTACCATGATGAGACCGCTGGCGTCTCCCTCTCCAGCCTCATCCTGGAAGCCCCAGTCCTTGGCGATGTGCAGAATGCCTGCAGGGTCTGGTTTAGGAGGGCGAAAGTCGCGTGTGACAATTGGATGGAACCGAGAGCCCTCAAGGAACTTTTCCATGAGATTTTGGACAGGAACATCGAAGTTGCGAGTGCAGATAGCCTTAGGGATGGCGTTGGCGTCGAGATAGGCCATGAGCGTCATGAGACCGGGTTGAGGGGTCTGAGACTTCATGGCTTCGCGCTCGATGTTGCGGATAGACTCGAGGGCACCAGTTTGTTCTGGTTTTGGGAGGGCGTCGATGTGCTCGAGAATGTCTATCGTTTTCGGGATTCCCAATACATCTCTCATTTCCTTGAACATGTATGTTTGAGGCTGACTGTCAGCTGCATTAGCAACGGGCTCAACATGGTGTTAAGAGACCTTTTGAGCAGAGCGATATTGTAAATTCAAGCGCAAAAACCGGACTGAAACTCATCTTGAGAACGTTTGCACTGGTGATAATATGTTGGGAAATGAGAGTAGCTGGGTGTGCTTTTGTACTCTGGTGTAGGGTAATGCCTCGAGCCAGGGATACGATAGGAAAACCTCCGAACCGCATAGATTGATAAACAAGGGGAGTGCAGATCCTACCAAAGTGTGCCATCCATATCAAAGACCACGCCCCGAAGGCTGGGAGTGCCAGTAGGGAGGCTATGGGTTCCCTTCTTCAATGGTATGAATCGCTTGGGAGATGACGAAGTCATGATGGAAACGACGCGGCGTAGCATAGGTAGGGCTGAGCTTGAGAGAAGGGTGAAATAAGAGAAACTATTACGAAAAGAGCCACGTATGTTTGAGAGGTTCTTGGTAGTAATTCTGAAGAAGGAACTATCTCGGCAGTTCTTTCGTGTTGTTTTCCTAGATCATGGAAATGAGTAAGTGGTTAATAGGGACGATGAGTTCTTTGATTCAGACGGAGATGACGCTCTTACTTTGGGGGTGGAGACAGGAAGAATCCGGGGCTAATTGAGTCGGCATTTATAGCTACGATCTATCACAACTCAGTTGATGCGACTTTCAAGTCCGATTCCTAGGATCGAGTTCATTAATGAATCCACCTTTCAGTAGTGTAATCAAAACAAATCAATAAGTAGATAAGTGATGTATTATTTTGTCAATCATTGACACAGTCCGTTACCATGACTGTTAGTGAATATCAAGCGTCATCATTCCACAGATTTCCTCCATAGGATAGGAAATGTGTATCATTTCAATATAAACAGTTCCCTTGGAATTCTCCATGTTCCCTGTCTTTCTATAGAGACTATACTTCCTAGAGGAACTATGACTGGGTGAATATACCCGTCAGTACTGTAAGTGACGACCACAGGCTCATTGAGATGGTTTACCGGAGTTGCAATCTGATCTCCTCATCACTGCCATTAACTCATACTCATCAAGCCCCGCTTCCAGCCCTTGCATCTTTTCAGCAACTGTGAACAGCCTGTGTTCATAGTATGCTCCACTGGCAATGAAGCAAGGCTCAAAAACTTCCCAGTCGGCCATGGGCCCCAGCCACACAATAACTTCCACGTTGAGGCCCTGTGCAGCGATTGCTTTGGTGTACTCAGAGACTAAAGCAGGCTGGCGTGGATAGACAAACAGTAGAGCTCTAACATCAGGCTCTTGTAGCCGCGATACTACATCCCAAGTACCGCGAACTGTGTATATGGATTGCTCTGGAAGATATGTGTTGACAGGGTCTTTCCCACTCGCCTGCTGAACTTCCACACCCTCGATGTTGAACTTGACCGAACTTGAGTTATCCAGCTGAGGTTGCGACTGAACGTAAGCTAGTAGGAAAGCCTCGAGTATACCAGACCCACTTCCGACAGAGAGGACGGTTGGCGTTTCTTCCGAAAGTGTAGTGTTGGAGAATATGTTGGTCAAAATTTGAAGCAGTTTGGTTGAAAGGCTCAGACAACAGTCTGGGAAACGGACGGGCACACCCTGCGAGCTGAGCTGAGGAAGATCCATAACAATAAGACTATACAACACAAGCTTGTGTATTATCTGGTGTGGTGTCTTAAAACGAACTCAACATCTCGTCAAAGGTGTTTGTGAAAGAAGCAAAAACTAGGTACCTATTGGCATTTATTATATGCCCGGGAAAACATTGAGACAAGTTTTTAAGTACATACTAGTAAACTTGAGAAGGACTTAGTCTGAGCTAATATGAAAATTATATGATATTCAAGATCTATCCTCAGTTTAGGACAATATTTACCTTTGTTTTTGTACTGCAGGAAAGAAAAGTCTCAATATCAACTCTGTTTTTTTTTGGACCCTGTTAGGGTTCTGTGGGTTTGCGAAATGGCAGGCCAAACCGTAGCGTTACTGGGCACACCTGCTGTTAGAGGGAATCGACTTACACGTAGACTGGACCTAGCCAAACTTCGGTTCGATCATATGTCATTCGACAAGACGAATAATTCATAAAAAAATCGTGAGAACACAGTCGACAGAAATACATCACGGATCATGCATCTTACCTATATCGACTATAAAAAGGTCGAATCAGACTGTCAAAATGTGCCACCCACTAAATTCAATACTTGCTTCCATCCTCCTGACGAGATCCCAGCTCAGGATACAAGCCACCATCACCTTTCCCGCCCATCTGAGGCCCCTTATTCCTTCGAGCGATGGCTACCTTTGATCCTGAAGACACGGAATCTAGATGAAAAGGAAGCACAAGTGGTCAAGCTTACGCAGGCACAAGCCAAGCTCCTTGTAGCGGCCTCGGGCAGCTCCATCATCACTGGCGAACCGAGCAGGGCATACCGAGAAGATATCGAGGAAGAGATTATCCCAGCCTTTTCATCTCTCATATTCCCGTCTGAGGGACTTTTCATCCGCTTGGATCGTTGTTCGCCCAAGGACGGTCGCCAAACTGTGCCAGGAAGATCCTCGCTCCACTCGCCAAACGACATCATTCTTCGTCTGATCACATCACAACGAGTACGGCATGAAATCATCAAAAGTCTTGAGGAAGAAGTTCTTACCATTAATCTGACATTTCTACCTTTCAACGATCGCATGTCGAGCAAACGAGAATATCGAGTATACTGCGCGCCAAGAATTGGGCGCGTCACAGCAGTGAGTCAATACTGCTGGCATAGACCCCGGCTCTTTGGTGATCAAGGGCCAGAAGACTATATGAACGTGGTGGAAAAGATATGGAATGGCATCCTGAGGATTCATAGAGAGATCCTCGAGGACCTGGACTCGAACAACGAGATGGACCAGCTGCTGCTAAAACAAGGGTTTTCTTTTGATGTGTTCTATGACGAGACCGACGGACCACTGCAGCTTGTCGAGTTGAACGTGTTTGGTGCTAGGAGTGGATGCGGATCTTGCTTGTTTCACTGGATCAAGGACTTTGATACTCTGTATGGCGACGGCGAAAATGTCGAGTTTCGAGTCACACGATGAAGAGAAAAGTAAAACTAAGTTGTGTTGTCTTATGATACTAAACTCCCCGTTCGTGTGATGCTAGACTCCCCGTTCCTGTTGATCTTGTGACTAGCCACGAGCCTCAACGGCTGGATGAAAATGCTTCCAGTCGTCGTAGCTCACCTCACGATCTCATGTTCAGCCCACGTTAAAAAACGGGCGCAACCGTAGAGGTGCCGAGCGGGATCCAATGCACCCCCACTAAAAGTGTCGCTAGAGATCCCCTAACTAGAGGCTCATAACCAGTTACAGGCAGTCTAGGCAGCTAAAGCCCAAGCCCCACCCGAGCTGCCCTGGGGTGCATGCTGTACAACGCAGCGTCATCCTGACCCTGGTAATGTAAATTGCTTCCCGTCCATGTCCAAGACATTTCTGCTTCGTGCACCAAACAACAACAATCGCGCCGGTGCCAACTTGCGTCTCTCATCTGATTCATTCCCATACAGAGGCTTCCGTATAAACTCGGTCACCAATACCACCGCGTTTCCCCTTGTGTCGCCCATGGAGCTCTAAATCTAAGAGAATGAAGCGCGCCGGAACAGAATCTCATAACTCCAAAGTCGAGTACCACCGAGCCAAGCAACCATGAACTCCGCCACAGCCTCCTCAAACCTGGCGTGGCCGCCCAAACAACGACACTCTCAACGAACGGTATGACTATGTTTAATATTGAGTTTCCTATGTATACAATGGCGACAATAACGCTTGTGGATAATGATCTGACGCATTTGGATAGAAAATCAGAAATGGAACCTTCATTATCCCCAGTACTGGCGAACGATCGAGACAAGAATTCTCGCTGCGCACATCTACCAATGCAGTCCCCGCTAGCGACGCCGAAAACAAACCAAACTTTCACTCCTTCGAGAATGCCGAGTCAACCAGAGATCGTCTGCGAATTATCTCACATAATATCAAAACCGCTTTCCTCCTAATATGGCTATGGTTGCAAACTGAAGAGGGCCATGGGGTCCTCAAATGCACACTCGCCTATGTCCTCGGTAGTATGGGCACCTTCTTTCCACCGATGACTGCATTTCTTGGCAACAGAGATGGAAAGCATGTCTCAGCTACCATTACTGTCTACTTTCATCCAGCTCGAACCGTCGGCTCCATGCTCGAGGCGGCGGTGATAGCAGTCGTTGCTGTGTGTTATGCAGAGATCATATCGTTGTTATCAATGGGCATTGCTATCGCCATGAGAACTCAGTTTGGGTTGACTGCTGCTGCCCACGTGCTCATTCTCGTCATTTGTATCGGTGCAGGCTTGGGTTTCGTGGGTTGGGTCAAGCAAAGACTCAACAGTCCTCTCGTTAATGTCGGTTGCACTCTGACTTCCATCGCAATCATTTCTGTAATCACCAAAGAAGAAGGCGTTCAAGGAGGCTACTTTGACGATGACAAGATTGTTCAGGTTTTGAAACTGCTTCTTATTGGCATCACTTGCACTTTTGCCGTCAATGTGTTAGTCTGGAAGGTTTCGGCGAGGCGAGTCCTTCGAAAGTCCATCATGACCGTTGCCAGCTCCCTGGGCGACAAGCTCTCGTCTATTACAAAAGGATTTCTCAGTGGCACTGAAGATGAGTTCTGGACCAACGAGTATGGCCGAGTCTCAGCCCGGTACAACGGTGCATATGCAAAGATGAACTCGACCATGCGCGAAGCCAAATTCGAGTACTATTTCCTAGGTCGGGAGTCTTTTTACCCGCTTGACAAACGTCTGTCCAAAGCGGTCGAAGGACTCTCCCAAGCTATTGGGGGTTTGCGAAGTGCGCTCGAAAACCAATTCACTCTGCTCAGAGAAGTCCCCAACCTGGAAGATTCTTTCCCTTCCCCGAAGACAAATGGGCTGGCACCTACTCTGACACGTGCTATCACCGCGTACATGGAGGGTGAGGGACAAAGATTATCTGACATTGACGAATCTGGAGAGAGTGAGGAAGAACGACAAGCGGCAAGAAACAAGTCGGACTCTGCTCTCCACACCGCCCCTGCTTTCCAAGAGCCCTCCGATATCTTTGCTCTGTTCATCGACATGCTTGGCCCATCGATCAAGTCATTGGCCCATACCTTGTCAGAGATTCTTCGCGAGCCTGCCTTTGGCAAAGACCCAAACAAAGACATCGCAGTCAATGAGCAACTGAGGGAGAGTTTACGCGATGCTCTCAATCTTTACAATAATGCTAGGGCAGGATCTTTGCAAGAGCTCTATCGTGCTATCGAGATTGGACGAACGCGTTCCGAGAAGATCCAAGCCGATATTGAGGAAGTAGCCGCTGCTTGCGGACACTTTTCTTTCAGTTTACAAGCCGTTGCCGAAGAGATTGATGCATACTTGGATGTGCTGGAAGACATCAAGTACACCACCGAGACTGCATCGCGGTCTTGGAACTGGCTCAAGTTTTGGAGGTACTTCAAATGGACCAAACCTTCAAGCAAACACGCGATTGAGGATCCAGAGCGTGAAAACTTGATCCAGAAACCACATGCACCTGTCCCAAGACTTCGAAAATCACAAATGCCCAAAGGTATCCCAGACACAATGGTAGCGCGGCGTGACACCTTCAACTGGGACGCTGCTCCACAGTCGAGTAGGGTCAAAAGAAGGATTGCCCAGAAAATGCTACAGATTTCGCGATTCATCGTCCGTGAGGATATTCTCTTTGGTATCAAGGTCGGTATTGGAGCTCTCCTCTGGGCCATGCTCGCCTTCATACCAGGAACGCGGCCTATCTACCAGAAATGGAGAGGTGAATGGGGTCTCCTCTCATTCATGATTGTTGCCGCTATGACAACAGGCTCAGCAAACACCACTGGAACCGCCAGATTCAAAGGCACTCTAATAGGTGCGACTTTTGCTGTGATAAGTTGGACTGTTAGCCAGGGGAACGGCGTTGCTCTGGTGTTTTTGGGTGGCCTTGTGGCTTTGTTCAACTTCTATGTGATTTTGGTCATCAAAAAGGCACCCCTCGGCAGAATCGCCCTGCTGGCATACAACGTGAGCACTTTGTATGCCTACAGCATATCTCAGGATGTCGACGATGACGATGACGACGAAGGAGGTTCTAATCCCTTGATTTTCGACATTGCCTGGCATCGAGTGGTCGCGGTCACTCTTGGCATCGTCTGGGGTATTGTCGTCTGCCGTCTTCTTTGGCCCATTTCTGGCCGAAAGAAGTTCCGTGAAGGACTTTCTGTTCTTTATCTGCAGATGGGCCTCATATGGAAGCGTGGTCCGCTCACAGTGGCGCTTCAGAAAAACAACACAGTCGACTACATGCGTGAGGGTGAACAAGCGGCTCTGCAGCGATATGGTAAGTTTGCCCCTTTACATTCTTCTTTTACGTCGGGACTAACTCTGTAACAAGCTTTCAAGCTTGCAAGCCTCCGTACCTCCGCGAAATCCGAATTTGAGCTTCGGGGTCCCTTCCCAGACGCAGCCTATGGCCGCATTATGCGTTCCACCAAAAACATGCTCAACGGTTTCTACGCCATGCGTCTTATCACATCGAAGCGAAGCGACCTAACAGAAGGCGAGCGAGCATTGCTCGAGTATACAGCTTCAGAGAGAGCTCTACTTTGTGAGCGCATCTGCCACGTCTTCCAGGTAATTGCGTCATGTCTTATGCTGGAATACCCCTTGACGGACGCTATTCCTACCGTCGAGAACAACAAGGACCGACTTTTGGGCAAGATTTACCAGTTCCGAAAGGAACATATGAGTGCAGACCTCTTAGGCGATGAATCCCCTCTTGCCGTTGAGGAGAGTGATTACGCGCTCTTGTATGCATACACGCTTGTAACGCTGCAGGTGGCGGCTGAGTTAAACAAGGTCAGGGCGGAAATTGAGGGTCTTTACGGTGTTCTGCACGAGGAGGCTCTGTTGTTACAGTAAACCAGAAGTGGTTGTTCAATGTGTGGAAGTCGGTCGTTTTACATATTTATCCATGATATTAGGCTTTATGTCGTCTCTAGCATGGGGTTGGCGTGTTTCTGAGCTGCTGTTATTGTACGTATATGAAAAATAATAACATAAACGATGCCCCGGGTCAGGGAAAAGTGAATTCATGCGTTTGTGATTATTGATGCTGCTCATCGTATGGATGATTATCTTTCTCATATCTGTCATTACCCAAAATGTCATCTATCCCTTGACGCCCTTTCCCTTTAGTAACAGCCACAAATCGCGTTGATTGAGATTATATCTAAAAAGCACACTCCCTTAACCTGCCCAAACGACCAACATCGTACTCTGCCCATCGACCAACGCCCTTGCGTCCCGGTACAAGTACACTGCCGGGGTTCATGACATGGCATCCTTCGTATGTAATGCAGAACGGCGGCGCCGTTGTATCAAGGAGCACCATTGCCGTGGGTAGTGGGTATATATGTAATGATGAAGAGTAGTCCCAGTGCACAGGGCGGACAGCCTGGCGGAACGGCGCAAGGTAGCCCTGGTCGAGAATAGTCTTGACAAGTTTCTGGGCAGCGTGGACGTCATGGGAGACGAGGGGGGTGACGGGCGAGCCGGCAGCCGTGGTAGTAGGATCGTCATGATGCGCAGCATCAATATCCATTGGTTGGACATCTTCAGGAGGGTTGGGATTCGAGTCCTGTGTCGCCTCGGCATTGGCGTCATTAGTCTTGGGCTTGAGACGAACAGAAGTTCGACGCAGACGAGAAGACACATCATCCCTAAAGAGAACAAGTTCATGGTTGGGACCGAAGAGACTGATTCGGCTTGGGTTAGAGGTCCATACAGCGGCACCGTCTGACTTGCCTCCTGCTTCAGCGTTGGCTGTTGCAAAAGCACGACGGATTCTGGATGTGAACATGTCTGGAACGGCTTTTCGTGGTAGGGGCACAGAAGCGCCAGCTGTAAAAGAGGAAACCCAGCCGTCATTATCGCCGGGGACGAAGACGAAGGTGGACGACTGAAGCAGGGTCGGGAAGTCGCCCAGAGCTGAAGCTAGGGCGTCAAAGTACTCCTTGTATTCGATACTTCCGCCACTGCCTCCGCGTGCGAGCACGGCATGCTGCGTGAAGTTGCCCATCAATACAAACGTTAGGGGGGTTGAGCCCTCAGGTTCGGAGGCATATGTAGAGAGAATCTTGCGCAAGGCTTGAAGAGTTCGCGGTTGATCGAGGTTCAACTCGCCTATAATGATCACGCGACCACGGGATGGCGTGTCGTCGTCTTCCCGTGCCCTGAGGAGACGCTGCTCGAGCCTGCGCATCTTGGTACCTATAGCGCGCTCGCTGCCAACGCCTAGGAAATCGATCCAGCCAAAGCCTCCGCCGATGGTCTGCTCCTGACCGCCATCAGGTCCGCTAATGCCCAGAGTCGCCTTGCGTCGCTCGCATGGAGGTTGACCGATGAAGAAACCTTGGAATCGGCCACCTAGAGTACCTCCAACACCGCTGCTGCCACTGAGACCCTTGCCCACGGATTCGTCTTCCTCTTCGTAGACACCGTCCACCAGCACGATCATGCCGGGACAAAACCATGCTGAGTCTTCGGGAATAGCCACAGCTTGGGAAAGATCCAGGGCAATAGTACCGGTCAAGTCGCTAATCGCAAGATCGCCGGTAGGGAGGACAACTAGGAGACCGAGTAACATGTGGCTGCTACCATGACGACCAAGAAGGTTTGCAATTGGTGTAAGTTTGAGTGACTGCTGGTTGGATAGTGAACGGTTTAGAGTGCGTTTTCGGGATGAGGAGACGGCTGAGGACTGGAAGGATTCGTTGCGGAGGAGACGTTGGTGAATAACATTGTAGCGATTGCTGAAAACTGTTGTTTTATGTGATGCTGGTGGCAGTAATGAAGGTGACGAGCCATCTCTGAAGAATATTAGTTCGGTGCCGAAATGAACAAATTAGGCGCTTAACCGACCTTTCAAAGTGTTTCTTGCCAACGTTGTATACGAATCTGGGTTGCTCATAAGCATTTATGATCTTGAGCCACGCCCGAGGGTCATTTGTTTCCGTCTCTTCTTGCTCTTCTTCCATGCCTAGTCCTGACATTCCGAAACTTGTATTGCTGTCCTCTCTTGTAATTTCAGCCGGCCGTAATCCCAAACGTGTATTCAAGGCATCGTTGTCTTTAAGGTCCAGCATGCTGTCGCCGCGCGGTAGTCCTCTTGTCGGCCCTGTAATTCTGCCGCCGCTCATATTACCCTCGAGGGTCTTGAGAATTTCTTGAAGCTCCTTGCTCGATCCTTCAACAATGACACCTCCATTTCGGTTCTTCCAACTTCGGGCGACCTCCTCAAGCACCCGCTCAGCCAGGCCCTCTTCGCGCCATCCCGAACCACAGTGTCTGCCAATGAAGGCAGCAAGTTCTTGAAGAGCGGAAGATGTAAGTGTGAGGGAGTGCTTCTTTGTGAATGTTCGAAATGCAAGCGGCCGTAGTGTTGGCGGCGGTAGAATTATTGGCAGTATAGCAGCTTTGGGAGCATTGACGGCAAATGGTTTGAGAGGATGGATGGGAGTGCCGAAAGCGGGAGAAGAAGAAGGTATTGCGGAGGACGGAGGGAGAGGCCCTCGCTGCTTTCGAAATATGGGAGCTGGTGTTTGATCCATGGTCATGATCTATTACCAATTTGACATGATATTGTCAAAGTCGAAGTTTTGGTTACTATAGGTTGTCGTGACGATCCCACATGCGCTTGCCATTAATTTGTCTAGGTCTTCGAGGGGTCGCGTTGACCGCGTCGACGCGTTTAATTGAAATCGCATTGATGCATATACCTTACAAGAGCATATTTTGAGTTGACCTACCAGTGACCTCATCCATGATGGCTGTTGGTTAAGCTCGTAGCTTCAATTGCCCAGGATCAGAGAGATAACACATTCGTCCTGAACTTCCCTTGGACGACAAAATGCTGGGAACAACATGTCGATTCGTCGCTCGCCAGCAGGCTGTGCCTTTTCGAGCAATCTCTAGCCTTTCGAACAACCCAAAGATTGTTAGTCCAGATATTTTACAATAGCTCCCCCACTATCCACCATCCACGGATGAAGAGCTGACTATGTTGAAGAAAATCCTCAAAAATCCCGGCTCTCCCTTTACACATTATCTAAGCTATCTCGAGAAAGAGCCGCCGTCTGAGCGTCTAGCGATCGGAACAACCACCGAGGTTCCGCCCACCCCCCAATCTTTCACCGAGAACCACGACTTCGTCAAGATCTTGAACGAGGTTGTATCTGAGTACGGCCATGAAGATGAGGACCTGATCAACCAAGCTCGCGCATTCGCTAGTCCCGGAGGCTTCAACCTCGGCTCGGGTGGAGCTTTCTTTTCTCAAAAACGGCCGAGCAGAGGCCGGTCTCGCAAACAGGGAGGAGCAGGTGGCGCTGGAGGGGACGGTGCTGGCGGCGCAAGTGCTCAAGGAGGAGCAGGCGGTGGTGGTCGGGGAGGATGGGTGCATCTCAGTGACCGAAGAAATCCTCCTGACTTTGGAAGGATAGCATGGCCTGAGGATATCCTCGGAAGTGTCGAAGTTGATGATGCGGGAACAATCATTGGCAAAGTACAGCCCAGTGGAACGTACCGTATTCTCACTAACCAGGGAATGTGAGTGTGGAATCGTGGTCTTGCTGTTGCTCTGTTGCTAACGAATTGTCTAGTTTGGGACTCGGCCCATTTCTCCAAGGAAAATTGATTGAGAGACTGAAGCGAGAAGAAGCCAAGGGCAATTAGATTGGTTAAAGGGGAGTAACGTTCATGTCCCCGAGAACCTTAGAAGAATACCTAGGTTAATGGGCGGCCAACTCTGTCTAAAAGTTTTGAAACGTGTATAATAGCCATGTATCATGTAAATATTAGTGTAAAAAAGAATGTGCAGCATCTTGGCTTGGCTGGTATCGGATATGATTTTACGCCAGTCAACTATGTACTATGTTCTGAGATTAGACCATGTTTGCATATGCATGTGCGTATGCCATGTCACATTTGTCTTGAACAACAATTAAAGTACAAAGTCGATGCTGGGCAGTGTGGCCTTATGTCGAGTTTTATTCAGACCATGCAAACCCCACCTATTCGGTTCAATTCTCGACCATCGGCAGAGAGTCGTCATAAACCAAGTTGTTGGGAATTGCTGGCTGTTGGAAAACAGGCGTGAACCAGCCACATCCAACAATGTCGTAACATGTGAATTGTTGGTATATTTGAGACTACTAGGTACCTTAGCTTTGCTTACAAGGTCATGGTCTGATTGACACGACTACCAGCAAGACACCAACAATTTCACTAATCATCCCCTTGGAGATGGACTGATAGATCTGATAGAATGGAATGAACCTCAACAAACGGGACTCGCATTACTGTAGTATCAGATGTGTAACTCAAATGTCAATTAAGTTGCCGATATGGTGGGAGTTGGTTGCTCGCAGTGAGCAAACATACGTCTAACTGACTACTAGCTATACCTATGTTTTAAAGACTGGATACCAGATCAACTCCATGATTAGAAACACAGGGAATCCACATTTCCCATATCAATATCATCACCTTATCCGTAGCATGCATGGGTAATGGGATGATTAGAAACCAGGAAGCTTTAAAGTGATGACTGGAGGTGCCCAAAGCTCAGGCTGGGTCCCACTGAATTGACCCCTCCACAACAGTCAGTGACAATTGCCCGCATTTGAGCTGTGCACCAACAACCTCAGGCTCTACAGTAGGTAGCGAGTAGGTGCACTAATTATTAACTACCCACCACCTCGAGTCGATCGTCGTCTCATTTTCTATCCATTTTCCCTCTCAATTACTCGCCTCTATCTCTTCTCTTGTCGCCTCCGTTCGGCTTTTGATACCATCGTTACTGCCTCTGCGACAAACCTCCGATTCTCGCACTTGCTACTCCGCGTTCACTCACGATCGAGATCAAGCTCTCCGAAACCCCCGCCGACCATATCTTCTTGACCCGCCTTGGCCTGACCTTGCAACTGCCAACTGCCAACTGCCTCGGCCAAGGCATCCGATATCACCATGGCTCCCCGAGGCTTCGAGGACGAGGAGCTTACCATCTCCCTATCCTCGTCCCACGTTCGCCGTCCTCAACAGCAACAACAGCCACAGCAGCAAAATGCTCCCGGCGAGGTCCCTCAAGCCGGTCCCCGCCCCGCCGATGCGCCGCTCAAGGAAAGGATCAAGACGGAACAGCGCATCGGCGCCTACAAGGTCCTGCGAACTTTAGGCGAGGGCTCTTTTGGCAAGGTCAAACTTGCTATTCACAACGGTACCGGCCAACAAGTTGCCCTCAAGATCATCGCCAGGAAGAAGCTTATCAGCCGTGATATGGCTGGTCGCGTTGAGCGCGAAATCGAATATCTCCAGCTTCTACGTCATCCTCACATTATCAAACTGTATGTTGTGCCCTTGAGCATGCATGTCATCCTCGGAATTATGCGTAGCTAACACTATGCCTCTAGTTATACCGTAATCAAGACGCCTAATGAAATTATAATGGTTCTTGAGTACGCAGGCGGCGAACTCTTCGACTATATTGTCCAACATGGCCGAATGAAGGAACCCGAGGCCCGCCGCTTCTTCCAGCAGATGCTTTGCGCCGTCGAGTACTGCCATCGTCACAAGATTGTTCATCGTGATTTGAAGCCCGAAAACTTGCTCCTTGACGAGAACCTCAACGTCAAAATCGCCGATTTCGGTCTCAGTAATATCATGACGGATGGTAACTTCCTCAAGACAAGCTGCGGCAGTCCAAATTATGCGGCACCTGAGGTTATTGGTGGAAAGCTATATGCTGGCCCAGAAGTAGATGTGTGGAGTTGTGGTGTCATTCTATATGTTCTCCTGGTTGGCCGACTTCCCTTCGACGACGAGCACATTCCCAGTCTATTCGCCAAGATTGCAAAGGGTACATACAGCATACCCCAGTGGATGCCCGCAGGTGCCGCCAACCTGATCAAGAAGATGCTGGTGGTGAATCCCGTGCACCGCGCTACAATCGAGGATATCCGGGCGGATCCTTGGTTCACTACTGACCTCCCGGTCTACCTCCAACTTCCCGTCGAAGAGTTTTTCAACACCGGTGTGGATCCAAACAAGGCTATTAAGAAGAACGATATCGCCCCCAACGCATCTGAGAAGGTTCAGGAAAGGCTACACAATGAGGTCACCGAGAAGATTAGCAAGACTATGGGTTACGGCAAGAGTGATGTCGAGGAGGCGCTGCAGGCTGCCGAGCCGTCTGCTATCAAGGATGCCTACATGATTGTGAGAGAAAACAAGATGATGCAAGTGAATCGTGAGTTCTCCTTTTCTTTAAGATTGGCCCTTTGACGTATTGAGACTGATTTAGACAACCCTGAAGCGCTGTTAGCAGAGCCAGAGGGATCAAGTCCCATGCTCAGCATGTCTTCAGCCCGGTCAACGACTTCTCAAGCCACCACTACTCCCCGTCCTTATGTGAGCAAGGTCGGTATTTTACCTTCAAGCTTACCTGCCTACCACAAGGACTACATGGAGCGAGAGAAGGCTGGCAGTGTTGAGAACTCGCCGCCCAAGGTGCTCATTAATGATGAGCCTTTAGGCAACAGAACAGATGCAGAGAAGGAAGAAACTGCACGCCGTCTTCGACCGCACTCAAGAAGTCAGTTGCGCCTCGATGAGGCCAACAACAGGCCCCAGGGCATGACACCTATCAACCCCCCTAAGAAAACAAAGCCGGTGCGCTGGCAGTTCGGCATTCGATCGCGTAACTCGCCATGGGAAGCTCTACTGTGCATTCACAAGGCGCTGCACAAGCTGGGAGCTACGTATATCCCCGATGAAGATTATGAGTCGAGACATGCAGAGGAGCGAGCTGAAGCTTCGGCTGATGGCAGTTTTGTGGACTCTTACGATGGCAGCCGGGGCTCGAGTTCGAGTATTGATCCTAAGAAGCGTTACAAGCTACCCGCCGACCCCTGGCACATCAATGTGCGCTGGGATACTTCTGGTAGGTCTCCTTTTCTTATACGTCGACATGACCGGCATTGACATTTTACTAGCTATCAAGAAAAAGGCAGGCAACGCTCCTAGCTCTCCTACCTCCCCCAGCACACCAGAAGGGCACCACCACATTCAGGAGCCTTTCGTCGCCCTGCACCTGGATATACAAATTTACGAAATGGAGCATGGCGTGTACCTGGTTGATTTCAAATGCTCCGGATACGAGACAGCTTATGGCCGACTGCTCGAGGAAAAGGATGTTACCAGCCCCTTCCCCTTCCTCGACATGGCGGCCAAGTTGATTATGCAGCTTGCAGAGGCCGATTAAGAGTGGCCTTCTTCAGCAGAGCACCGCAGCGTCCACATTGGGCGCTGATGCGCATTATCGCCTTGATTTATGTGCTGAATCAAAGTCGAAGGAACATATCCTTATCCAAGGCTGCTCCGAAGAAGAGCAGGTGGAGGCTGCTTGGGGTCGATAGGTCTAGCAGCCGATGCCGCGTCGGGTGACAGGACTTGAGGCAATATCTTGAAAGGGTTAACTAAGGACTAAGGACAATAGAAAAAGGGGGATCGGTCTTACGTTGCTCCGATTTCGGAATGATTTTGGTAACAAAGCGACAATTGCTTTTTAACACTTGGGCTATATAGACAGTCAGACAGTCATGTTGCTACGATGGAGGTTTCAATGATTGCTTCGGTAGTTAGGTATGAATGGTTAAGAGGGGCAGAAATTTACAGCACTGTACGAACGGGGGGGTGCGTCAGATGCACGGGGAAGCGTTATTACTAGCAGTACGAGCGAATGATTTATGATTTACACGCAATGGTAGAGGCCATCTCAAGAAGCGACCGGATTTGAAGTGTTGTTGATGATGTATTCTAGTGACCTGATGCACCAGTATATAACATGATATAACAAACGTAATATGACAATAATGTTAAACAGAAACCCAAAACTTCGCGATGTGATATCAAATGCCCAAAAGATGACCAACCCTCTTCTTTTTTGTTCTCTCATACCGTCTTTCCACCTATCCACTTCCTCATGCTTTATGCTTATCATTCATTCATTTTTCACGGTCCAAAGCTTCCTTTTCAGAAGCCAGTCTATTTAAACTGATCCTCAGTCACGCCGGCGCCCATAGCAGCCGTAGAGCTGATACCGCCCGTGACCATCTTTTGCAGCTCATCGACGTAGGTAGCGCCACTCCATTTCTGGTGCTTAACAACGTCAACCTTTTGGTCCATCTCGGGCTCTTGGACGAGCTCGCCGTAGGCGCGCATGCCAACAGTGCTGTAGGCCTTTGCGAACTGGTCGCTGATGAGGGCTGTTGTGTGCAGACCAGCGAGTGTAATGAACTGCCAGCAGTAGCCAAGCTCGGCCAGGCGGCGGATGTAAGTCTCCTGCTCATCACGAGGCATGGCTGTCTTCCAGTTGAAGGAAGGAGAGAGGTTGTAAGCGAGCCTGGTGGAGATATTGTTAGTCCTGTGTGCTTTTATTTGGGAGATAATAACTTACTTCTTCTCGGGCCACACAGCGTGGACACCTTCGGCAAACTGCTGGGCCTGGGCAAAGTCGGGCAGCTTAGACTCCATCCAGATGGCATCACAGTAAGGAGCATAAGCGATAGCGCGGTTCACGGCGCAGTCACAACCGCCCTTGAGGCGGAAGTAACCCTCTCGTGTCCGGGGAGCATCCCAATCGAAGAAGACATCACGGCCGAGGATCTGGCGCGCGATGGCCCGGGCCTCGAGGTTACTCTTGCCCTTTGCCTTGGCGGCATAGTCCCGCTTGAGGCCAGCCTTGTCGGAGGAGGAGCCGGCGTCAATGGCGGCGGCGACAGCGTCGTCGAAGCGGCTGAGGTTGGCCTTGGAAAGCCACTCGTCCTCAATACGTTGCAGCTCAGCGCCACTCTTACCAGTAGCCTCAGCAGCGATCATAAGATCGTTGAGTGGCTTGAGTGTAGGGTTTGTGGAGCCGAGGATAAAGGCATGATCGCGGGGGTCAATGTTGGTGGACAGGAGAGTGGCGGCCTCGGCGTCGGTACGGGCAATGGCAAGGAGATCGGAGCCTTTCACATGTCAGTTGTTTTCTCGTATTACCACCACCATGTGATAGTTGGAGAAATTGGGGGAAAGGTAGAACTTACCCATGATGTCAGCCTGAGCTCGAATAGCAACCAGGCGGTTAATGTGTTCCTGAATAGGAACAAGGACCTTGCCGGCCATGTGACCACACTTCTTGGTGCCGGGGGCCTGATCCTCAATGTGAATTCCAGCAGCACCCTTCTCGATGAAGAGCTTAGTGAGCTTCATAACAGCCGTGAGACCACCGTGGCCGGTATCAGCATCGGCAACAATAGGACGGAGGTAGTCAATATTGAGAAGGTTGGCACGCTGGGCCTTGGGGACGCTGAGACGCTCTTGGCGCTGCTTGCGGTCGTGGAAGAGTTGGGCCATGAAGAGGTGGCCGACCTTGTTGGGGACGGTGGTCTAAACGTGTGTTAGTGAGATCCGTACTGAAGTATGATGGCAATTGTCGTGGTGTTGAAGGGTTGCAAGACTCACGTAAGGGTAGTCAGCCAGATCAGGACCAGGCTCATCGGAAGCAGAGGCTGTTGATGATGATTGCCAGCCAGAAACGTAAACTGTGTCGAGGTACTTGGCCATCTGAGTAACCATTGTGGGTTCTAAGCAGCCGTAGGTGTAGCTAGCATCCTTGGTCTACGTGATGCAAGGTCAATATCTTGTCTTGTCGAGCAGTCAATTCGAGGAGGGCTCACCTCAAAACGGTTCTCAAGAATCTTCCACAGCTTCTTGGCCTGGGCATTGCTGGCATAGTCGACAGGTAGGTATCCGCGCTTGGAGACAATCTGTTCAGCGGTAAAGGGTCGCTTAGTGTGTCTCCATCTTGAGTCGGACCACCAGGCCTTGACGGCATCAACCTCCTTCTGGAAGAGCTCGTCCTCGATATCGGGGTTGATGGAAGGGTTTGCCATGTTTTGTGACGCCATTGTGACTGTTGTGTGTTGCGTATCTGGATGAGAGTGAGGGTTGAAGTAGTTGATGGTGTGTAAGTGAGAGTCCAAGGGTATCAATGACACAGCACTAAGTGAAGAGAGAGAAGAATGGGGATGAATTGAAGCTATCTGGAAGAAAGAGAAGGAGGGCGAAGCTGATAATAAGTATTATCCTGACCGGGAATTATAGGTCCAGTCCATCATCTTGAGTCACTCTTCTCCCGTTCCCCGACGGTCCATTCCCCATGGATAGAAGGGGAAGGGGATGGGATGCTCCATTGACTCTCCGCACCCGGCGGCATCGTTTATGACTTTTTAGTGGGTACAGTAGCGAAGATCGACAGACGCCGGGGGGTTCATGTAGTGATTTGGAGTCGAGAATTGGCCTGAATGAAACTTGAACTGGACAAAGCTGGGGGAGTGAAAGTGTTGTTTAGTGGAGGAGAGAATGAGTTTAGGTGTGGACTGTGGAGGGGGATCCAAAACTTAGCGGACCCGCTATCCACGAGGCGTCAGAGACGAGAACCTGGGCTCTTTCCTTCTATTGTTTCGAGTCACGAGTTCATATTCAAGTCAGAAAGAGCTGTTCAATCATGATACTCTTTGTTAATTCTGAATTTGACGTTCAAGCAGGTGAATGCTTCTGAATTGCATTTTACAACTATATCACTACTTATCGAATAACTTAGACATTGAAGCTTCCATGGCAACTTACATATCCATTCGCCTCAAAACAGCGATGGAGCTCAAAATCAGGGCCGAGAAAGACAATGGCCCTCTGACTAGCTCGGTCTTCCACCGAGCACAAGCCAGAAATCTTCTTTCTCTTCTTTCACCTCGGTCATATCGTACATGGATGTCAGATCAGCCTCTCTCCCATCTGCCGTCACGAGCCGCAACCAGTGACCGGCCAAGGTACGTACCCCCGGATAGTCACCGAGCGCCTCAAGAGGTGACCTTACCTTACCTAGTACCTACCGATAGGTACGCTTCTCCAAATATTCACTGAAAATGGCAATTGAAGCCCTGTCGAATCAACACCTGCAGCGTGATCGTGATGGGTAATTGGCTTGCATGACAATGCATGTGGCCCTGCAGAAGCCGATACGATACTGTACTATAGTCTACCGTATACCATAACCTATGCCTATTTTATTATGACGTCTTTGCGATCACTGCCAGTCAATGTATGTGCTTATACTCAGTACCTTCGGCTCAAAGGCTGGAGATTCAATATCCGGGATCCCTTGGCTAGACCGAGATACCGAATGCCGTAGATACTGAATGCATAGTATAGCCTCTGTTACCATGTCTCCTTGCATTATTATTATTGCCTTTGACTGGGTATAATTCGTACATGTTACCCGACTGATCTGACAGGCTTGTTAGATCCAGCCAATTCGATCAATGTCTTCTTGAATCTGTAAATCTCGTGCTAAACCTGAGGTACCGTACTTGGTATCTACCTAACCTGATCCATGCTAGATGAAGTCACTTGCCCTAGAAACCTGGGGAACCCTCACTTCGACTCACCTAGAACTTTTCCCACCATTACTCTAAGCCCTGTTGAGCCAAGTTTCAACAACCATTTCCAAAGCATCAACACCTCCGCAAGAGTTCCGTTCATCCATATCTACAACATCTCCAATCAACAATTGAAAAGATAGATACAGTTGATAAACTATCAAAACATTCAATTGCCCACTCTCTTCTCACCGAGCTTCTCACGCACGTAATCTCTATCGATCTCGGCCTTCCTCCGTGCACCGGTACCCGCCCGCCCCCGGGATGACGGAACTTGGCCGAATCATGGGTTCCGCTTCGAGCCCGGAGCAGCGGAGGTTTCTGGCATGTGAAGCCGCCCGTCACCAGTCACCGAGACAGCGACTTCGGCAATCAATGTCCTCATGAGACCTGTAAAAAAGTATATCCATGGATTTCAATATCCATACCCTTTCCCCTTCCCC